>OMLB01035100.1:4967-17758 GCA_900302555.1 Myripristis jacobus | reverse complement strand
GAGACAGACACACACACACACACACACACACACACACACACACACACACACACACACACACACACACACACACACAGAGCAATCGCTGACTTGGGCACACACACACACACCCACCCCGCTGCAGAGCATAGATATCAGTCACCTGACCGACGCCACCACAACAGTCAGAATGTGGCAGTGTTTTGCTACACAGGAGAAGACATCACATGTACCACTAACTGCGTCTAACCAGAAGCACTGTCGGCTTTGGCCTGATGCGTGTGGCATGTGCCATCTCTGACTGCTGAGTGCATTATGTAACTGCTTGGCCAGAGTGCCAGGGATAAAACCTGACTGGCACAATGTATGCCAGTGTGCGTCTTCCATAATATGAGCAATGGAGAGTTGGTATACAAATTAGACATTTTTAGATTTTAGGATAAAGCTACTATACACAGCTAATACACACTCGCTCAGTCTATTCCTGTGTTACACTTGACAATTAGGCTGCGGGATGGAAATAATCCAAATTATAATATGAGAGAATATGATTTACCACCTGCAAATCCAAGGCGCAGTCTACCTCCATGGTAAATTTTCCTGGTTATGGGGCATTTTGATGGCGCAGTAAACAGCAGTTAGCTTTAGGATGCATCAATGACTCACCAAACTGAGAGGCAGGCTCAAGATCCGCTGAAGCGCACAGGCTTCACACCGATCCGACGGAAACCACAGGCCCTGTCCCCATCGCCGGTGCAAATGTGGCTCAAAGACAGAGGAAACAACCTGTTATTGGTCACAAGCAGGTCTCCTCATCCCCGGAGCGGCAGCCACAATAACCATAACCGGGAGGAATCCTCCAACTCAGCTGATTCAGCCCTGACCTGAGCACGGAGAGCGCACTTCCTCATACAAAAGGGGTGGGGCGGGGGTAAATTCCCCATCAGGAGATTTGTTTTTGACCTCACACCTCTCTCAGAAAGTAAACACACCGAGGATGCATGCTAAATACTCGCCCTGAGCAAAAATTAAACGACTTAATCCGGTTATACCCTGCACACGGCTTTATCATGGAGGTGTGATCGCAGTCTCATCCCACCGCCGTCCGGTTTTGGTCCAGTCCAGGATGTGCAGTGTTTACAAACCTCTCACCTCACTGTCAGATATTTGGGCAAAGCGAGAAAAGTGCTGTCGACACAACACGGCCGTTTCCCTTCTCCGCTTGTTTGTTTTTGTTCAGGAAATACATGTGATTGCAAACAAATAAAGCTTTGTCTTAATGCATCGCATGCCCTTTTACTGTGCTCAACATTTTGAGCTTTGCGTCTATAGAGACCATCTCTGCAGACAATGTAAAGTGAAATCATAGAGCAGGGGTCTCCAAGGCTCATGTATTATAGTACTTAGCCTATATTTATTCACATATCTTATCAAACCACACCTCAGTTAAATATAAAGCCATACCAGCCCAGTAAAACAATGTTTTGGCATGTATCATTTTGAGTATTTGACTGGATTGAAATGGGAAGGGGGTTCCAAGGTGCATCCACATTAATTCAATTATTTCTTCTTTCGTACATAATTTTGTGCTACTGGTTGCTTGCAAGCTATGCATTGGAGACCCCTGGTCTAGACCAATCACATGGTCCTAAATAAATACCCCAATTTTGACCTCGTGACCTCTGGCATATATATATATATATAAAACTACCACCCACTTCTTCATCAGGTCCAATTAAATCTGACAGCACTACTACCTTAAGGCACACGGCTTAGGTTTCTCAAAATACTCTGTTTGCCTTTGGGAAAGCAGACATTTTTTATTATTTTTTAAATTTAGGCCTACAATAAATAAAAGGGTAACACTTTACAATAAGAGTACAACCATTAACATTAGTTAATGCCGTAATAAACATTAAGTAACAGGTAATAAACATTAAGTAAGAGTTAACTAACCTTTAATTAATGTGTCTAAGAATCATTTACTAATGCTGTTCATACTAAGGTATTAATTTATATGTTATTTAAGGGTTATTGTAGATATTATTAACATTAGTAAATGCCATAATAATCATTAACTAACAGTTAATCAACCATTACGGCATTAACTAACGTTAACTACCATTACTTGTTGTACTGTTATTGTAAAGTGCTACCAATAAGAGTACAGGATGTGAGGGGTTAGGGTCAACATTATCTTTCACCACTGAAGAGCTGACCCAGAGGTCCACAGTCTGGGCCTGCTACACCCATGAGGGAACTACATAGCCCGTCACTGAGCCCAGATATTTATGCACTATGATTTTTTTTTCTTATTTTTCACATTTTCACATTTATGACAGTATGGACCCTAACATCACAATCTACAGCCAAACACTGTACATCCTAATGTAATGAAGCACTAAAAATGATGAACCATTACTGTAACATATTGAAAAGATACAACCTACTTAGCTTTAGATTCCAGCTATCATTTTTTTTTTAATTAAGGCTAAATGCTGGTTAAAACTAAACCAGAGCTGTAACCATTTTTAGCAAATTGTACACATTTATTTATTGATTTGTTTGTTTTGTTTCCTTTTCTCCCCACAACGTATAGATAATCTACGTGTTTTTGGTATGTGTATTTTATTTCATTTCCATATCTATAGTGCATTGTAATTTTATGGATGATATCTAAATATTTTTAATTACCGTAACATTTAGAAACCTAACTCGGGACAAGAGTGCAGCAAATCATTTTCATGCGCTGTATTGATAGCATGCTTAATTGCATTGTCCCTATCAAATAATATCCAATTTCTGTTAAAATGTGAGTTGTAAGAGTAATTTCTTAAATTTGATCCTTTACTTCTTTACTTACTCCTCCAGTCAGCTGTACCTCATACACTACCATCTCACACTGAACAGGAGGCCCTCTTGTCTCTAATATTTGTTTCAGTAGGTACTGTATTCCTTCATTTTTATGTCTCCATGCCAATGCTACCAATATAAATTCTTATTGAATTATTGTACAAGTAAAAAAATGTGATTCTGAAAAATAAGTTTTCAGTTCAGTTATTGGATACGATTGTGGGCAATAATGAAAAGATATACAAATTTAAGGGATTATGCCCTGTGAATAATTGGTATGCAGTGTATGTGTTTATACAGGATTGTCGTGCATGTTAGTCTGCATATAATTCAGTGAATATGTTCTCTCCCTTTGTCTTCAGATATGTAATGGACTTCATGCGTACACAAAATGTGCCATCTTCTAGGTTATGCCTCTAGATGGAGCTCCTGTGTTATACAAACCTAACCTAATACAGTCACTGAACACAGTGGCATTGACATTACTTCATGTTAAAACTGACTCCACAAATTAAAATAGATATGCACAGTCCTCATTTGAAAGTCATTGGTAATATTTTGACATAACACAAACATTCACACATTATATGTCAAAGAATAATTTATTATGAAGAAAGCAACCTGAAAATTTGGTTTGGAGGAGTAACCATAGGAAGAAAAATAGACCCAGTCCTCTGATGGCATATGGCTGGCCAACAAGGTTTGACTTTAACTGTCTCTGATGATTCTGGTCAGTTTCTGGATCTTGGTCTTGGTGGACATGTCGACATACTTATCGCCAATACTGACAATCATCCCGCCCAGGATGGAAGGGTCCGACTACAGGAGAGGGGGACGGAAATCACGATATCAAAATATTACAAGATGAGAAATTTATAGAATTGAAAATGCATCACAGAAATTGCCAATGTAAGATTATAGCACCCTGTACAACAGTACAGTATTAAGGTCACAACTGTCACAGGAAAGACTTGGTGGTGTATTTAAATTGATAATTAACATTAACTTGTAGGTTAAGGACACTCTTTGTGACAGTGCAATTATTAAAGACGCATGTACACTGCAAATGCTTGACAGCTGAAAAAAGGATGAATAAAGACAATTATGCTTTCGGGTGATTAAAAATTTAAACCTTTACAGTCAAGCAAACAAAAAAAAAAAGAAAATCTTCTCACCTTGGTCTCTAATTTTAGCGTTTCCCCCTTTGCCAGGAAGCCATTCAGAGCGCCCTTCAAATCTGCCAGGTTAGCCTCATCCAGGGGCTGATGGATGCACATATTCAATGCATTCAGTGTCAAAATTCAAACTCTTATATCCCTTACACTGATCAGCAGTAATAAATACATACACTGTGCATACAGTTACCTGTGCAGTAGTGACCGAACAGATGACCTCTCCACGATGAGCACTCATCATTTTGCCAAATGCACCAATGACATCTGCAGTCAGTGTCAGACGCCCATTCTCCGACAAAACATCTGAGGGTGACATGATATAATATTGTTATACTGGGAACACAACATATTCTCATTTTTTGAGCACTGAACAAACGAACGCACTGGTAGAACAGTGACAAATGACAGTGACAAAGTCTGAAAAGCTGTTGGAAAAACACAGTAAAAAGACAGATGACGGCAGATTTTAACCTTTTTCAGCCTATCAAAACATTATGCAAGGCTTCAAAACTTAGTTTCTATATTGCAAAACCATATTAGATTTCAAGCTTTCAAACAGTTTTACCCTTTCAAAGCTTTTTTTTTTCAATTTTGAAACATGACATGATATTAATCCCTTAAAAGCACAATATCAGCAACAATTTCAGATATAATTTGACACTCTTCCTTTGAGGTAAGTATTCTTTTGACTGTAAATTCCTAACAAAAATTAGAGTTGCTGTAAGTCTTCAACTGGATGTTTACCTACTACAGTCCTGTGTTAAGTCCTACAGTAAGTAAGGACAGGTATATTGGTTCATACTGGCCTTCAAAGTTCATTTGAGTTCAAAGAAAATGATTTTTTGTTTGCTACAGATTGATTATTGCAATTGGACCTTGTGACAGAGTTGCACAAAATCAGATAAAAAGTCATTTACAGTTGCCCACATTACGCCCATTACAACAAATATTTGGCATGACACTCTCTCCTTTTGATGAGTACAGACAAAAATTAGACATTTCTTACATCAGAATATTTCATTAACTACAAGTTTGTTTAGTTTTAGATCCCTAAGCTTTGTTATTCTCCCAGGTTCACTTCTGGGAGTCAGAGGGGCGGCTTTGAGCATGCATGTGTACGTGTGAGACCACTGCCTGACTCTACACTGGTGTTTCTAATCAGTCCAGGCTGTAGTCCAACTGATGCAAAAAAAAATACAGGCACCATCATTCCAACAAACACAAAACAAGCTGATTTCACCGATTAGTTTTCTGGCAAAAGTTGTACCATTCAGTGAGATCGGCTGGTGTAGTGTTGTAGAGTGAAAACTAAAAATACAGATTTAACTACAGCTCTATTAATTCTGGATAAGCAACAGAAGCAATGCTTAACTGGATATTAACCTTCTCATGCAAGTGCAACTAAAGTTCTTACAACAAGGTTACTCGACGAAGGATGACAAAGAACAGCAAGGTGCGTCCCCATGCACATGCCCCTGGTAGTCTGACTGAATCTTGTCACTGAAATTCTGGGTGACAGAACTGCAGTTACACCCATACATCTTCCGTTTCATTTCTCCTAAATGCCACATGGAGCGTGTAATAGTTTTATCAACAGGTTCAGGAGAAAGCACCTCCTTCACTGACAACTGTGGTGACACCCCAGAGGCTGCAGCACATACTGAATGTCGCTTACGACGCTCTCCTCAATACAGCAGAGGAGGTGGAATGACACTTCATGTCAAAATTGGGTCACTAGGTCTTTACGCCCCCATCCTTTTTGGAAAGCCTCTCGTCTGACAAAACTCAGCCTTTACTGCGCTGCTGTAAAGAACTTTCTTTTATGTACAGTTTTCAGACACTAGTACTGCAAATGAGCAAAGTGGGCCTCCATATAAAAACAAAACACTTCTCACATGTTTTTTGGGTGGGGTCTGTACGCAGGGAAGGTGCGGATTATGAAGGCAGGTGCATCACCAACTCCTGGTCATCACTTTTCCCTAACTATAACCTCTCTGAGGCGGCGTGTCTTGGACTGTATGGGTATGTCTGGCAGTGTTGGGCCTGTCCTACAGGGGTGTGTTTGGGAGTCTGCAAGCTGTAATTAGATATGCTTAGGTTCTCAAGCATACACACAAGGACATGTGAGCATACCACAAACACTGAGGTGATATAGTACACAACAAATACAGTACATCTGTTTATTGTGCAGAGTGGGAGCCAATTCAGATAGACAGATAGATAGATAGATAGATAGATAGATATACTTTATTGATCCCAAACTGGGAAATTCTTAAAAGATTACTTCTCCTCACTGCTTACTCAGTAACCATGTCAACAGAAGAAAAAAAAACACAACAACCAAAAAATATTGTAATGTTACGTAAAGAAAAAAAAAAAAACACATCCAAAAGGAGGCCATGCATTGGAGAAAAGTGAAGGTACAGAAAGCACTGCACTGTTCTTTCGCAGATGGCTAAGTTAGTTTACTAGCTAGTCTAGCTAATGTTACTCGTGCAGCAATTCTATACTGAATGAGAAAACTGAGTAAATGACGTGCCAATTGGTGGAGTAGCTGACCTGGTTACCTGAAAAGCCTGCAACATAGACCATGAATCAAATGAAGGGACAAGAGGCTCCTCTCCAAGCTGCTGAAGTGAAATCCAATTAAAATCTGTAGCCTTGTAATCCTTAAAGGAGGACTTAAAGACTTAATGTTGACTAAACTTATTACCTTCAAAAAACATTTGGAGTCATCGGGGTCTACCAACATATTCCACGTCTCTACAAGTGAAACTACAACTGTAAACAAATCAATGCTGTTTACAATGGAAAACTCTATCAGTCATCTTTGTCTCCAAAAAAAAACAAACGTAACCCCCATTGCTAAAGTGCATGCAACAGTGTAACTCAGAACCCTGACATCTCCAGATGTTTGTCACAGATCTCCAAAGAAAGAGCAACAGCCTACTCAGTTTTGCTGGCACCCAGTCTAGCTGATTTTTTTTTTTTAATATCCTTTCACAATTCTCCTGAAGTTTTGCCAAATGCTATCCCCTTCTTCACTAAATAACAGATTTTAGTCTCTTTCCTAAATACTCTTTGGTGTTGTGGATGTTTTAGTGGTCTGGCAAAAACAGAGGCCTCATGGCCAATTCCAAACAAATCAATAATTACGGTAGAGATGAACGCAAGAGTGTGGAGGGGTTGTTTTTGTGTTGAACCTACAATTTAATATCATATTAATTGCTATTCCGAGTTCGCTGTGAACAAAATGATACACTGTCATGTAAGTATAATGATCTGCTTAATGACACGAATCAGTGCAGTCATTTATAGTTAGTATTGGATGTGTCTACAGTTTCAGTATGGCTCTAAACCAAGCAACATTATAGGATAGCGTGAGCAGTGCCCAACAGAAGCTCAGGAGAAACCCTAGTCATGGCTTAACCTGCTGCTACGTGACAACTAACAATCTCACTGGAGCTGAAATTACAGTTAAAGTTTTATGTCCAGTACACTAGTAATATCCTGATTGCTCCCCTCGCAAGACTCTCCTTTTTATAAAAACAAGATAGCCAGTGGCTTAAAGATAGGTCTAAGCATGCAAATCAGACATTTTTAGACCGTGAAACATAAATACTTGATAAGGACACTTCTAATCGAGAACATTCTGGATTCAAATGATGGGATGACGAGTTGCTTGGCTCTGTCTGAGATGCCGGCCAAGTGGCGCATGACGGCCGGGATCAGGTTTTGTTCTCAGAGGACCACAGGATCCACCCGTCCCCTTCAGCAGCCATCAGGATGAGCTGGATGAGAGTGACTGGATGAGAGACTGTTATGACCTGAAGGAGTCATGGGCGAGGGTGCAAGCTCATTTCATCGACTGGCAAAGTCCCGTCTGGCCTGATTTAACAGAATGCTGCACCAAAAGGCCTGAAGTGCCGTGCAGCCGATCATTTCACCTGGAACAGCAGCAAGGGCCAAGAGCCTCATTGCATGATTCTGACAGCAGATTTCGCCGATTAGATTCCTCTTCTGGCTGCATGTATGTCAACATGTCAATCAGCTGTTGTAGTGTTTGTTTCGATTTAAAATCTGCATACTTTTGGACCCCCTGGCATAAACAACACGACCTACGTGTGAGCAGCTAAGGATGCAGATAAAAGGGGTTGACGAGATGTTAGTATGTGGCACCAAAAGTTTCCACTTATCTAAACAAAGCAAGGGCAATCTCCCTGCAGTCAGCGTTACAAAGAATGCTGACATCCAGGACCAACCAGTTCCTTACCCATCCACCCCCCCCGAACAAAATGTACTTTAAGTACACCACAGCTACTTGAGCTAATCTGACTCCAGTGGTGTACCAGCCACAGATCATGTTCGACAATGCCTTAAGTATACTAAACTTATTATTATTATTATTATTCTGTATGTGTAGGAAAACGCACACCTATTTTATTTTATTGGTTTATCATGACTGAGAACCTACACAGAAAACTTGTCCATGTGTTTATTTTCAGCAGGCTAAACCTAAACCTAAATCCTCACTCACACCAAGAATGTGGAGCACATTATACTGCTCCTTAAATCACTGCACTGGCTTCCTGCGTGTCAAAGGATAGATTTTATAACCCTATTCCTGGTCTACAAAGCACTAATGGTCTCGGGCCTAAATACATCTGATTTACTTTACGTTATGAAGCATTCAGGCCCGTCAGGTCATCTGGGACCAGTGTTCCGACAATCAAAACAAAGCAAGGTGAGGCAGCGTTTAGTTTCAATGCTCTCCACCTGTGGAAAAAGATTCCTAAATATCTGAGGTCAGCAAACAGCCCCACTTTGCACCGGGTTCCCTCGAGCCTTAACCTGAATGCGCCCATTGCCACTCATCTAACAAGAGGCACAAACACATTTCACAGAAACCTCTGATAATTGTTAAACACTGGGCATGTTTTTAAATGTTTGTAAATGTAGAGGTAAAGGCGATATTGATATTTTTAGGATATAGCCTGCAACACTAGTGCATGCTCTATAGGGAAGCATTTCAGTGTGTATGATGTACTTTTGGAAAATGGTCTGAAAACACTATTAGGGTGTAGCGAGGATATAACAACAAAACAGCATTTTAAACTTCACTCAGGCTGGTGTGGACATAGTCTGAGTTTGCTAAGTCAAATGTTACAGTCCAAACAGTACTTATGGCTATGACCTGATCTATCCAGGATGAAACTGCCTGTGAGGGAACATTTGCTCTAAGTGTTGATCGCTTAGTCAACACAAAAACAGCTATTGAAAATGCATGGAAAGAGGTTGCTGCGTCAATGGGAAAGACCACTGAAAAAGTAAAAAACAATTGGAAGACTGTCCAAGATAAATTCGTTCATGCACACCGAAAGTATAAAAAGGTCTGCAAAAGTGGTGCCGGGCCAACGGGGTTTGGATACCCTCCGATTCAAAAGCTGACTCTGCTACCCCCTACAGCGCGAGCGATGTAATGCATTTCAAGTATTGCCCGCGTCGCTTGCGTTCAACGTGTTGACACTGAAAGGATGTGCGTTGCTCGCGTTGCATGCATAGACTATGAAATGGCCCTAAGCCTACAGACCATGAGTCTGTTAAACTGCATTTTCTACTGTCGTTCACCACAGTGCTTCAGTCAACATGTTACAAAGCTCAGTGTGCTCAGTCTTTTGTCATTTTTTACATTTCATTTTAAGTGTTAGGGTTGCTCTAGCTTACAGGCATGTGCAGGATGGCCACATAGAAATAAAACTTTGTAATAAATGGTAACTCACTGATGAAGTTAATGGTGATGGGAGAGAGGTTCTCCTTGCTCAAGGCCTCAGCAAAGGTCTTTTGTTTGAGGCTGCGCTTGACATGGGGGTTCAACACAATGCTGGACAGCTTGGGGTCTTTTATGAGAGTCTGAAAGTTAAGAGAGGACAAGTTGTTAAAGGAAGCATGCAAGAAGCAATGGTCACAGCTTGAGCATGACCACGGGAAAAAAACACATTATCAAAGAACTGGTTGTTCCTCCACCGACTGCTGTGGATCTGCTTTGCGAACCAAATTTAGTCGCTGTTAGCTGCTCACCAAGACATATATACAAAAGTTTGATTACAAAAAAAAAGCATCTTAACACACACTGACTTACTCAAAAGCATCTCCGAATAAAAGCCTCAAGGGTCCATTCAAGGGCCTTTTCAAGTGGAAATCCAACTGACAATTCATCCCAAGATGCATCAGCAAAGATTTTACCGAGAACTGAACAGATATTACTCCCATTCTAATCTCACTCCATGCAAGCTCTTCATGAGCTTTTCTAGAAAAGAGGAGATGTCCCTATAACCGAAATACATAACATCTGACTCATCCATGGGAGGAAGTGTGCTAAAGGTGATCTGGACCAATCACTGTAGGAAGAGAACAAACTGAAGATTTTTTTTCCCCCTTCCTTTCTTTTTTAGCACTTCCTGACCCGAGTTCCCCCTGTCCCCATCTGACCGCCTAACGGCCCCACTGCTTGTGTGTGTAGTCTGCAGCAACAGCCCTGAGACACACTTCCCTCTGTCATCACTTCCCATTGCCTTAGTTGTGTAGGAGCTTTATGAACAAGACTGGATAAATACATTGAAAAATAACAAATAAAATTCAAACAAGCATAATGGAAATGACAGGGCAAAATTGTAAAATGGATGATTTTACCTGAGAAGTTACTCTTTGATCTTACATTAACTTTGGATCATATCATAGATGTGCAATTAATGTTTTTAACTTTGTGTGTGAGATGGTTTGTACTTGATTTACTGTCCTGTGGTTGATCCCTGTTTTTAACTAGCTATGTGTAACTTTAGGTGTATTGTACTGTATCATATTGTATTGTATTTTTTTCATTTTTATAATTTCATAATTGTCAAACAGTCCGCTGAAAAATAACTCCTATCCATGGTATTACACATGACTGCTTACAAGTGGTGTTAGCCAACAGTAATTTGAATTGTAGCCAGTTAATTAACGTCTATATAATTTAGTTTATGCGAAGCTGACTCCTCGCCTGCCATGCTGTCGTGTGATAGTTCATTTTGGTGTCACCAAACCTCCTGGGGTGACCTTTATATGTAAACCAGAGCTTCAATTTTCTCAATTTAGAGGGAATGTCAGAAGGCTGAACAGCCACTTGCCTTCATTTCGCTGACTTACTTGGAAATTTGACACCCTCAAACATGGCTGCAGCTTGCACAAACAAATGCAAATTGTATGGTTAGAGTCTAGGCCAAGTGTTAAGGAACTGAATAGGGATGTGGGTTTCAAATTCACAGTATGCTCCTGTATTGTCTTTTTACATTCATTCCCTGTTAACTGCTTTTAAAAAAATGCACAGACAGGGATGGTGGTAGATTTGACTGCAGTCTACCCATAATGAGACCTACATGAGTAAAAAACAAAAACAAAAAACAGGCCACAGGTATGCCAAACTGCTGCTGCAAACACTTTAAAAACAAACAAATTATTTTGCCTCAAACAGTGTAAATGTTTTTTCTGCTAAATGGTGTTACATAATTTTTGAGCAGGCTTCAAATAAACTGGTAGTTTGGCAGAAATTCGACATGTACCCCACCGTGAAATATAGCTGGACAGCTGTAATGCTAATTAACACCAAAGGGCTGGTAATTGAAAACGATGGGGCAGAGGATGACAAGAGAAAACAGGCGAACAAATGAGCGAAAGACGTCAGCCGAAAATTACTCACCGACACTCGTGCCAGCTCTCGTTCTACTTGGTCCAACTTTTTCTGTTTACTGGCAGCAGAAAACAGGGCGGTGGCATAGCGGCCTTCCACCCCATAAACCTGAATGGGGGGCTGAGGAGGGACCAAAGAAAGAGGCTCAGAGTGTGAACACTAATCAGTAATGTGTCAGTAGCTATGTAAAAATGTCAATAATAGATGGGGAGCATGCTTTAATAGCCTGCTAGTTGGGTCACACACAGTGCACTGGGGATATTCACTTGTACTCGACACATATTTTGACCTTACAACACGTTCTGCTTTAGAGTATTAGATTCAGCTTGGAGAAACCTGATGATTTCATAGCTTTCTTAAATGAAGCTTCAAATGTCATATCAATAAGAAAAACTTGAGTAGATTTAAGGTTTCTACCTGTGGACTGTGGAAATCCACCTTGCTTTCACTGGGCTTATGTGGGGTTTACGTGGCAAAGCAGCAACCAGTCACTCAAATATCTCAGTGCTGCAAGAGCTGGGAATATTGTGCACTTTTTAGCTGAGCCAAACGGAGCTGGATAGTGTAGGACAAAGATGAGCAGTCTTGTTTGGTGCCAATGCTTTACAAAGCCCCACTCATCAGACCAAGAGAAAAGCATTAGTGTAACAGATCTAGCTCCACCATCTGACTTTTTTTTATTTTTATTTCCACAGAACACTGCCAGGAAAAAAGAGAGAAAGCTGTCCAAAGCCCCTGAAAAATATCTCTATATTTATATCTTGGACGTAGGGTGTCATCAGTTTGTTTCACAATCTCTGAATACCAAGTAGATCTTCAGCCATGCTTTACCTTGACAAGCTTGGCTGCTGGGCGGATGGCTGATGTGCTGAACTGACGCACCTGTGGAAATCAGGAGGGTAGATTGAATTGCAGAGCAAATAATATCACTCTGAGTCAACCCCTGAAACTTGCTAGATCTTATTATGCAAATATTTTCCGTTAAGCCTCTTGCTGGTTCACACTGGCTTGGCGCCATTCACTCAGCACCTTAAAAAAAAAAAAAAATGAAACCCACC
>OMLB01035099.1:4995-16991 GCA_900302555.1 Myripristis jacobus | reverse complement strand
GCCATCCCTGGTGACCTCATCTGATCTCGGCCCTCACACATCAGTGGTACTGAATTCCAGATCTCCTTAGATGACTCATATCTGTAAACAACAAATTCACACATACAAAATTAGGCATGCATCCACACACACACACACACACACACACACACACACACACACACACACACAGCAAATGCACACACAGTGAATTAGTGAGAGGCTGGATTGTCCTGTGTTGTTCCCCATCTGAAGCGGGAGGATGAGTCAGTGTGTGTGTGCGTGTGTGTGTGTGTGTGTGTGTGTGTGTGTGTGTGTGTACACAGGGGGATAATCATCCTCATCCTGTCACATCCTGGGCCCCTCTGTCTCTGCAAGTTTTAAGAATCTTTTTTTTAATCGCGATTATCAAAGTGATTATAAGCAATATTAGATTACGCCCCCTTTCTGTTACGCTTGCAAATGTGTCGAGGGTCTAATTCAACAAAACAGATGTGGGATATGAACATTACACTGCCTAACCCCACCAAGTACTCAGTCAAAACAGCACAAGGAATAGTTACATAAGATCCTGTGTAGTGTCACTGTTTAGAGGCTCTGCCCAACCCTCCCTGCTCCTTATCCAACTCTAACATGAGGCCAACTCTGTTGAAACCCACTGATAACGGTTCATATGCTCTACTGGATGTGAAATATCGAGCCTTTCCTCGGAGGCAAACTCATCATCTTCATCACTGCTGGAGCACTAACATCCCTCCCTCCGATCTCCTCCCTCTTCCCTTCCCTCACAGAATTCAATTAGCTCTGGCTCAATCAGAGCATCACCGTGTGCATGATGGCTGAAGGTGAAGGCAAGGTGAGCTCCCAAAGTAGACCGTTGACGTCTGTGAAGTCAGGGCCAAACACCAGAGCCATCAAAGTCCCGGCGGCTGGACAGGATGCTGGATTTATGTGACAGGCTGCCTGGAGAAGTTAGCATTGCTGGGCGTCATGGGCCGAGCCAGAGCGATGGCCTCCTCGCCTGCACGTGACTTAACAGGCTGCACAGCGTTTTCCCTCCCAGCCAGGGGAGAGTCTCCGTCACTACTTGTCCCCACTAACCATACGACCTGTCACAATCCAACACAGCACACCTGCCTGACACATCACACAGAAAACAAAGCAGTTATATAAGTGTCAGCACAAGTAAACACTATTTTAGTTGTAGAAAAAAAAATGTGGAAAAGAGAAGAAGCACATACAACATGCAAAACAAAACAAACAAAAAACCCAGAGAGGAGAGAAATAAATCAAACAAAGCAGTACTGACCCATATGAGATGACAACTCTGCCAGGAGGAGAATGGTAAAAAAAAAAAAAAATAAAATAAAAAAAAATGCATAAATAATAATGCATTCTGTCTTAAGCACATGAAACGTAGCTAAGACAGTGACAGAGTTCCCTAAAAGTTTCCTCTCCCACCCCAGGGGCCCCCGATCACCAAAGGCGCTTATTGTTTACTGCCTGGTTAGTTGAGGGTCAGGCATACATCTTAAATATAAACATATTTAAAAATATGCAGACCCGGACAAACATTCTTTATGATGTTATTGGGCTCAAACACAGTTTGTTTCATCATATCTTCAATCTCCTTGTAATTTTGGGCATTCTATCAGTATCTATGAATCTATAAATAATAATGATAAAAAAAAACAACTTGATAAACACAGTAAAAAGATCAGATAAAGACATTCACCAGCAATGACCACTGTGAAAGACCTACGGAGCATTTAGTAACTGAACTGCAGAGGGAATGAACGATTTAGATTACCAGTTAGTTTAACAAACAGGTTAAACATCACAAAACCTTGATGACAACAGAGAAAATTCACTTGCAAGAACGTAACCAGAGGACATTAAACTACGTGGTAATTTCACACACACACACACAAAAGAGAAGGTGAAGTCTCTGTTTCCCCCACTTCACAATAGCGTCAGTGCTCATCAAAAATTTTACCCAAATATTTGTATGATGTAGCCATTTGCATACTTTCATTATCTATGATGCACTCTTAAGCTGAATCTCACTTACATCTAAAATCAACAATCAGTTCCTTGGTTTGAGATACATTTAAGTCCAAGAAGTTGTTGTCACACCAAGAAATAAGATCAGCGAGAGCATTCCCGAGGTCTGATGCTGAACCTCGGAGAGGGAACAGCGATGCAGTGTCATCAGAAAATATCCAAAAGACACATCCAATAGATCATTTTTTGGCTGCACCAACCACACATGGATTGGTGCTGTTCGTCTTCCCTTTGGACTCTTGTTTGCACCCCTTTACTGTCGCCGCCCCCTTCTGACAAACCTCTAGCCCCACTGTTACATCTACACTTAAAATTTGGACACAATTACATCAGCAAGTAATGGTTGTCTTATTTTCATTTCTTTTAGTTTTTTTTTTTTTTTTTTTAGTTATTTAATAATGTACAGAGCCTCTCTTTTTTGTGCAGAACATGGCAAAAGGGGGCCTACATAAAGTGTGTGCCCTGGGGCCCCGTAGCCCTGTGATCAGGCCCTGTGTGCCACTGAGGGACAGTGTGGTATCAGAAAACTTTATCCTCGGGCCAGCTCTGCTTTATTCAAACACAGTGGGCTGCAATGGAACAGACAAAAATTTCACAGAATAAAAAAAATCCAGCTACCATTTGGTGAACACCTTCATCGCCTTCCCAATTAAAGAATGCATGTTTTTAGTGGGGAGAGGAGCCTCAAACCCCGACAGTGGTGGTGCTTTACTCCACCCACTGAGCTCCACAAGACTGAACACACACATGTGATGCAGATGCAGATAACAATACAGTATGTGTGTGGTGGATGTCATTTAGCAGGCCTGTGGGGCTTTTCTTGTGCACTGTGTCTTTCACCTCTAAGGGACTTTGACAGAGGCTCTCTCTCCCCAATTTCTTTGCCTTCAACTCCACCTCTCTACAACTACTCCAGGATGCATTACAAGAACACAAACACATGTCCGCACACACAAGCACATGTGTCATGGAGCTGCGATGGCCAGCGTAATTGACAGCAGTGCCTTCACAACCGATCTTATCACACCATCAATGACAGAGACTCTCTCTTGGCATTTCTCCCTCATCGCCTCCTCAGGTCTGGAACTGAACATTTGACCCATCTCCCATCATCCTCCCTCAGGACACAAAAGGCATATCACAAGGCATAAAGGGTAGCAAGGTTTGATGGGTAAAGTAATAAATAATGTTTTCTGTTTGTTTGGAATAAATAGTAGAAGGACTGCGTTCCACGGGCAGCTAGCCTGAGCAGTGATAGTGATCATGACTAAACAGACAAAGAGAAGAGCATGACCTACAGAAACTCAAACATCATCAACAGATAATGCGAGGATAAAGGTCTCACAGTTCTAGATACACATTGATTGACAGGTGAACACCAAAGATAGAAAATAAATATAAAAAAAATAAGGATCTTGCAGAGTATATTCTAAACACTGAGGAAGTCCTCCATAAGTTTGTTCACTAAACACTGTGAATAGTAAACAAAAAGTGAAATATTGCCTCAAGCTGCTGTGACTGGATGGCATTTGGCAAAAAAAAACAGGGAAATGGAATGAGAAATGCCTATAGGCTAAAGGGAGCTGTCAATGATCAGTACATTCAGGGACTCTATTTTAACCATCTAAGTGCACTTAGGGTGTGTTTAAGTCCACTTTTGCTATTTTAAAGGGTTGTTGCACCAGGAACATGGTTCAAAAGGGTTGTACTTTGTCTCTTAATTAATCACGGGTGTGCTTTGGGCATAGCATGTAATAAACAAATCAAAGCGCCATTTCCTACTCCTTTTAAAAGCCATGTGCACTTGCACCATGTTGAATTGCTATTATAACAGCACATCTGCCAGGTAAGAGGGAAACAGATCTGCTTGTGCACAAACTAAAATTGTGTGAGCAGATCATCTTGGGCAACAGCAGGATTCTGCCAAAGCTCCCTGAGGTGAAGCAGGCGTCCCTGTGTACATGATAAGCGGAGTGTACATGTGTTGTGCACTCGCTTATATAGGCGTGCATTACTATCTTCATAATGCTTCCTTAAAATAACAGGGAAAACTACATCACTGACCTCAGACCTGCTTTTTTGTTGGTCAATCACCTTCAACTGCCCCAAGATAGCAATGCACCAACAATGTGCCTGGCCACACCTCATTTTAAGACCAGCACACCCATGAGCACTCAGATGGCCGCAAGTGCATTTGTGCCGCGCTTGGCAACGCTTTGCGCTGGGTGTAAGATAGGGCCCCAGGTCTTACTTTTACATTTTAGGGCATTTGGCTGACGCTCTGCAACAGTAGCAGGAGCTTCAGTTCCATGATCACAAACATTACAAGCAACCAGTATTAAGGAACGCAAGGATCAAAACCATAATGCTCCAATTATAGTCGTCTAACCCTAAAACGATCATTTCAGACAGCTGTTCAAAGGACAAAAATAAACTCAACATATCTTCCTAATGGCATCCTAAACCAAGGCACTGTAGGTCCTCACATTTTGTACATGCAGTACATGTAATACAGATTTCACTGACATTGTC
Source organism: Myripristis jacobus (assembly GCA_900302555.1). NCBI lineage: Eukaryota > Metazoa > Chordata > Actinopteri > Holocentriformes > Holocentridae > Myripristis > Myripristis jacobus. The sequence continues at coordinate 12,416 of OMLB01035099.1, read as the reverse complement.
AAGGGAATGCGTTTTATATTAGAATGCCTCTATTAGGGTCACTCAGAGGCCCTTTGGTGGTCACAAATTACACCTTCTGCCGAGCTTTCAACCTGGCCACAGCTAATACTACCACCTCTTCTACCCAGAGCAGAGTGAAAATGAACATTATCATGAGCCACGTGAGTCAGGCACGACGTAGCTGCCCACGTCTGTGCGGGGGCCGATGAGTAATCCAGCTTGGACTGAGGCAGGAGGCGAGTCTTTGAAGCCAAGTCTCAACAGAGTGGGGAATTATTGCAGCAATGGCCGGACTAAACATAAATTAATGCTGATCTAAAGCTAGTGAAGGCACAAAGCAGGGCATTATATTCACTATGGTTGTATTTTTTTTTTTTTATATTAGTCATACTGCATGGGTTTAGTCCCACCTGGGGTTTTATGTGTCACAGTTAAATAATTTAATTGAGCAACACAGGACGGCAGCCCATAACTGACTCGCATGTCCCCAAACCACCTGAGCAAGAACTGGCTCTCGGCTCAGGACTCACCTGACCAAAATGCCACTGCGGCGGCAAAGAGGCCACGGCTGGATGGCTGTGATGACATGAAAGCGGTGATGTAAAACCGGCCTCGGGCTCCAGTTACAGAACAGACAACAGAGGCTGCGTCTAATTCGTATGTATATCAGTGGATTGAGGTCACTACTGTCAGGTGATGCAGGGGTCAGAGAATCGCCTGGCAAGACCACACCACCAGTGTGTCACAAATCAACCAATCACACAGCGGCAGAGATGACAGCCCACAGGAGGATGCTCTACAGTATTCCTTTGTCTCCTTCCCTTATTCGTCTTCTCAAAAGCGACAGGGCATATTCACGTTGCAGCTGTAGCTCCCAAAGTTCATATCCTCAATACAGAAGCATTTTCATGTTGTTTACAATGCAGGTGGAGATAATGCTAGGTGAATATACAAATGAATTGCAAAATGAAGGGAAAATTTTGCTTCTCAAATCAACTCTATTAATTGTAATTTGTAATAAAAACAAGTTTTTGCAAGAAATCAGAACTATCATTTTATTTATAATTTGGCAGCCCTACCCTTCCCCTGACAGTAGCACACACACACACACGCACACACACACACACAAATAGAAAAAAAGAAGGCGATGCACTGTGACCGAAAGTGATGGCAGAGCACTGGGACGATCATCAACATGATTTTAATTTGCCATGCAATGATCATACCACACTTTGTTAATGAAAACCGACTGCACCTGAGATCCCTGAGACCTCGCTGTTTGTGGCTGCGCGTGATGATCCCCCTGTCACGCGCTGATGGAGGCACGCGCCGAAATGTACGTGTGAACGTGCCTCCGGGTGAATAAAGAGGAGAAAATATTAAGCTGACTTGACTGTGGACCTCCTCTTCTTCCATGCTTTAATGATCGAATTATGGTTTAAGTGAGCAGCCGTACCAATTTCACGTGGATTCTCCTGTAAAAAAAAAAAAAAAAAAAAGATGGTCCTCAAAACAGCACAGGGATACATGAGCCATTATGAGCCACTGAGGCACTGAACCATTAAATTGAGAATACAAAGGGGGGACACTGAAAGGGTCAAACGCAGCCCAGAGTGCGGTTCATGGTTAGGGCACCGGATACGGCAGCAACGAAGCCTTTCGGTGCTAACACAAGCAGCAACGCTCTCCTAAATAAGAGGCTATACTCTCTTTTCTTTGGCATGCACGGAGAACATGTCTGCTCGCCAAACAGCTTGCTTCGCTACGGCTATGTGATTATACATGTCTGCTCACATGTGAGTTGCCACAACGCATCAACTTAATTAATGTGAATGTGCTCGAAGCAGCCTGCAGTCATTCCTGCCCACGGTGGAGAGGCTGTTACATCACTCACATACGGACCGGCCTGGGGAAACACAGGAGAAGGAATATACAGCTATTTGGAGACATTTTCCTGCTTGTATGCATGCCACTACCGTTGCAGTGCTATTCAGTGGATGCACTTCCCTCTACAGCTGCAAACATACTGTATGTCATGCTGCTTGAATGCACATAGCTTTAAAATGTTGAATATATATATATATGTAGAGTGGGATGTGTGGTGTTTTGTCCTTGCCTATGCCGTGTGTTGCCCTTTCGCAATGCTACACGATGTCCTCTATGTATATCAGGCAATTTCTTGTACATTTGTTGTGCTTGTTGTGTTGGCAAGACACTCTCATTTACATTTTGCCTGTTATTTCTCTCTTTCAGTGTCACTCTAGTGGAGTAGGCTGTGCGATGTAGCTGCACCGTGCCACACACTGGCTGCATTCATTAGCTCCAGTGTTTCTGCGAGGGTCTGGCTAACCCTACGTTGGCTTTCAGCCTTCATCTATGTCTCTCCACCCCCTGTCTCGGTGCCAGGCTGCAGGAGTAAAGCTCAGACTGAGTGTGTGGTCCCCCATGGGTGGGTGAGTGGGGGGGGTCCTGAGTGCCCACGGAGCAGGCGGCCCCCGATCCGAAAAATGGTGTTATGCACAAATTGTGTCCTTACAAACAACATCCAAGTCAAAAGCAATTAAGGACATTTTATTTTGATGCCAAACAATAATAAGTTACAGTTTTTTTCCTGATACGCCAAAAGCTAATATTAGTTTTCTGTTGCTTTCTAAGGTATGACTACATGAACATGTTTTTCATTTATTCTTTGAAATAATGAGCTCTAGAGAGGGAAAGGGCATTTTTTTTTTACAACAAACAATGCCTTAGGATTTAATTTACCTGCTCTCTGCCCCACAGGCAGGCCTTAAAAATCCTCTGAAAGTGTGAATTAAGGCTCAAGGCTCATGGATGTCGCTGTGAACAAACAGTTGTGACAAGCCTTTGTCTGCACGGTTTTATTTCCAAACTCAGAGGCATTACATGAGCCTTAACATTACTCACGGTTGGCTGCAATTCCTCATGTGTCACTACAGTTTATAGTCTGTCCTGTATGGATGCTGGATAAGTTGCCGAAAACAAAGCCGAGGCTGTATTGTAACGGTAGAAACTACAAAAGACAGAGCATTTTTTTTAAGGAAAGGAATGGTAAGGCTTCTCATCCTCTTCAGTGTCACAGCTCGTTCATGACAATTCATTCAACATCTGACAGTACATGTGAGCTGCTGCAGTGTTGACCTTTGTGGTTGATAATTCTTAGCAATAATGTCACCAAAGTAGATTCCTGGATGGTTACTGCATGTGGCAAGTTTGATTTTGAAAACTGATTATTGTGAGGATTTCAGCAGAAATTCATTTTTCATGTGAATGCTAACGAGACTGTGTGTACTTAATTAATTTCTTTGACGGTAAGGTGGTGTGTCAGGCTTAGTACACCCACCACAAATGGTCGTAGGATTTCCAGTCTGAAGCCACTTGTGCAGGCAGCCTGCCACAAGCCGGTCGCTCATCTATGGGAAGTGATAACATACTCCTACTTCTGGATGACAGCCTGGTTGGAGCAAGCACATCGAGTCTTCAGTGTCAGACTGTAACTCTGAGTCATACAGCAGGGATTCATCAAAACCTCACTTCATCTGCCCAGCACCAGCTTGTTAGGAGAGAACATTCTCTCATGTTGAAGCTGCTTCGGGCAACTTTGCACGTTGGCGACTCCAAATGGCAGCAAGAAGTAACGGGAAACTGTTTTTGAACTTCAATACCCAGAAAACCTTTGATGTGACATCAGGGAACCGCCGACAGCAAGGTCATATTTACCAACTTGGTTTGCCTGTGATGTTTTACCAAACAGACAGGAGAGCCAAAAGGTCAGACATCGGTGAGTCCAGCTCTCCCCAGACAAACTGCTCCCTCTTTGCTGTTTTGCATTTCAATTTGTCACTTTCTGTGTGTGGAGAACATTTCCTCCATCCAGCTTAGATGCCTCATGTGACACCTTTATTGGGGAAAACAGAGCATTCATAGTGTCTAAGTTCGGATGATTTGACACTATTTGCCACTACAGCCCGACATTGTGACACAGACAGGTTTATTTTTATAATAAAAAAAAAAAAAAAAATCCTTCCTTGTGCAGCTTTAATGTTTATGCCTCCCTTTGCTACTCTGTGCATGTGGAAGTAAGCAAAGACAGAGGACAATGGAGGTATTAATATTATCATTTGGGATGGGGTGGGATCATAATGGTGGTTGTACCAGGGGAACGGGGCCCTCTAACCCCCCCAACTACTTCACCTCTCTTCTCATATTGAGATGTGTGCTGGCACGGCTCCACCCGCTGGCAACCAGTGGGCGGGGGCCCGGGGCAGAGGGGAGGTGAAATGTCAAGAGCAAAATGCAAATCCATGCTGACAAGTGGTGCAGAAAACATGTTCTCTCTAACTCGGGGAACCTTGATATTTCACAAAGTCAAATGAACATGTCAGCCAACACCGCAGGGCAACTATTGGGTTATTTAAAGAGAAGCCAGAAAACAGGCCGGCGTTACGTCACAGGCAGCAGGGACTGTTTACGTGCAGTTCAGCGGGCAGGACTTGCCTTTGTTGCGGTTGTTATCCCCTTCTCCAGCCTCCCCCTGTCTGTGAGCCATCATCACGTCTGAGAGAGTGAGGCACAATGAGGGTGGCCTGATAGAGGAGACACACACTGGTTCATATTAGTCCTTCATTACATCACTGCTGCACTCGCATCCGCCACACAGAGAGACATGGCTGTCGGCCTGAGCCTCCCCATGCTATCTGTCCCCAGCACTAAGCTCCCTAAGACACGATTTAGCTCAAACCTGCACACTGCAGCTGTAGAGAGTCTAGCCTGTTAGGAAACATTTAGCCAAGCAGCCGGATTGGCCCAAGCCACATTCAAGTCATGGTTATAATTCCCACACAGTTAGCTTTACTTCATGGGGTTTCGCAGCCAGTGTACCTTTTCATCTCCTCCAGTGTTTTTATTCAAATGCATTTATACTACTTTTTGCAGATCCGTCAGATTACTGTGTGTATGGCACACATGCACAGGTAAGCTTTGAATAAACACCATAGTAGCTGCAGGTGCATGCTGAGACGGATGCTAAACTAAAATGTGCAGAGAGAGGCAGGAGGTTGATTTCTCCTGAGTCAAACAACTGGTTTTGCTGAGGGGGTATTAAAAGCTACTTTCTCGAGTAAGAGTTCATGGGGGTGATCCAATCAGAACGTCACCTTTTGACCCCATTTGATTGACACTTCAGCTGCACCTGTTATCCTCAGTCTGACTCACCGGATGTAGACTGTGGGTATAAACCTGCCATTGGGCGGCTATTTCAGTCAGCAGTCTCCTCCCATTCTGCTCACCACTGTTGCAACATCACTGCATCCTGCATCCTTAGCCTTGCCCGTGATGGTGATTTGCTTAAAGAAACACCAACAAGCCAAAGTGTTTGTTTTTTTTTACCCCTATAACAGAATGATAGTGGGTTCAGTCAGATCTTTCTCCAGCGCTGGTACAGCACTAACACAGCGTGGTGACAAGCCTGGCTATGTGAGACTAGTTATCCTCTGCTAACCAAGGAGAGCGGTAGTTACACCGTTCACTTGTTACCACAGCATGCTGAGGATTATTTTACCCAGCTACCATTAATTATACCAGAAGACGTGAGGGCTAGCCAACTAATGCAGACGAACATGTCTATATGGTGTAAATCATGGACTTTCTCATATCCGTTCTGCTACCACAAGCCTCCAAAGCTCAGTGCTGTTAGCTATGAGAGCATGTGGTAAAATGTTGTTGCAGAGCTAGTAAGACCTTACCTATTTCAGATCCCAACAACGGGATATTGTTACTACAGTTGGTTGGTCCGACCAGAGTCAAGACAATATCATTCATTACACTACAAGAGAAGGCCCCCACTGAGCCCTGCTGGAATGGATTACCATGGGAAAGGCAGCCCAGGGGCCCAGCCCACATGGGCTTACAAGACACTACAAAACATAACAGACAAGAGCACATAAAATGGACTTAAAACACCTAAAGCACTTAAAAATATTAATGTCATTGACCTTTAGGAACTTGCTCAGCTGCAGCCTACCTCTTGCATCACCATTGAATTTCCCAGTTTGGGATCAATAAAGTAAATCTATCTATCTATCTATCTAAACACAGTAAAAAACCCCAAATAGTAAAGTAGTAGTTTAATAGTATGTGATCTTCTGAAGCGAAATAGGCAGAGTACCGCACTAACATTACCTGATTTGGTGACCTACACTAGGTCCTTCTCGTGCTAAAAATACAGGCAGTCATGCCAGTGTAACTTTGGATAAAAGCATTTTCTAATTTCAAAATGTTAAGTTTGCATAAAACATTCCTGGAAATGTCATGATGAATTTGGGGATGTGTAGTAACGTCGCGGTGACGTCAGTTACGTCTGTGACGTCACGGTCGTGCTCCTCTCTGTCACTGAGTGGATGAAACATAGCTGGCTGGGATGATGACTAGCTGTGTTTGCAAGGTCATGCCTCCTGCAATCAGACGTGGAGAACACACTGAGCTGTCGGCACAACTGAGAGTCACACGGAGCACAACTGCCGCCCCAGCCACTCAATATCATTAGCAATAGCAACTCATGGGTCCAGACGTAAAAAAGACAGGACTACAAAACAAGATGCACAAAAGTGACGGAAAGCTACCCACAAATGTGACACTAAGATGTTTGCATTTACACTGCACGCCTATGGCTGAGTGAGTTTCAAAACATGCCAGAGCACACTCCCCGTATGCTGCACTGTGGCCAATGTGGCAGTGAGACAGGCTGCCAAGAGACACCAAGACAGCGTCATGTTGTACTGCTGTGGCACCGTAAAACCTACAGACACAACACTGAGCACAGGGGACTGGATGCCGTGTCCCACGCAAGGAAAAAAAAAAAAAAAAAAGTGGCATCCATGTCTGAAATGCTAATGCTCCTGTCTGCCCTCCTGTCCCCAAATAGCAGCTAATTGCAGCGGGAGACATCAGCTGAAGCAAATAAACAGATAAATAAATAAAAGCTTATTTTTAGGGTGTTCAGCGAAGCGGACTGAACCCAGACAGGAGGCAAGTGATGTGACCGTGTGAAAAGATCTTTGTCATCGGGGCCATGTGCACAGCTGAGACAGAGACACATTGCCCTGACAATGTCAATACTATTTCTTTCATCTCCTACCAGATTGGCGCCTGCTTCCTGTCACAGAAAGAGGCTGGAAATGGAGAACTCCCACACGCCTGCAGATGCTGCGGTATCAACAAACCTCTTTCAGTCTCAGTAATTCAGGGGTGTCAAGTGTTTCTCCCCTGTAATCCTTAACATGTCTTAAAACTTTGCTATTCTTTCTTCAAACTGTGACAAACCAGGTAAAACCTCTTTGTCAAGGCTGTGGGAGCCTAAAGGTTACGAGAGGACAATGGCATGAAAGTTGCAGGTTTAAATCCGT
>OMLB01035097.1:0-12037 GCA_900302555.1 Myripristis jacobus | reverse complement strand
TCCCTCTCACCGTCTACCTCCCCGAGCCCCAACACACATGCACACACACACACACACACACACATCACCGTCCCGCTGCCCCTGCAACTCCTGGCCTGACCTTGATCTGCCTCTGGAGAACCCCAGCAGTAGCACTTTGTTGCTGCGTTCTGTGTTCACCGAGAGACGCATAACCACTCAGATGAAAGTAGACAGAGGTCGGTCAAGTAGATTCCAAAGTCACGCCAAAGTATCATTATCAAATACACTCTAAATGGTGAGGGTCAGGTGTGCAAACAGCGATCTAATGACAACTGGGTGACCTCCAGCTGGTGATCATTGTGAGGCAAACAATCACTGATAGGGAAAAAATCAGGCAGATTAGCTTTCTTTCCACTTAAAAGACACTATCCTCATGTCCGTGTAGCTTACATCAGCTTGACTGCTGCTGTGAAGTTCATGGGAAAAAAATGTCAATGATTTACGTCAGCTAAATAGCTGATGTATGAATATCACTGCTCTGCAAGTAAAGTCAGACTAGCGGGATTTATCATCCACTACATCCCAGATTTCAATACACAGAAAGGTAAAGGTGTCATCTGGAGCTGAAAATGTCTCTTCAGAGTGATGCAAAAGGAAAGCCTTTTCTGGTTCCACACAGAACCTTTCAGACCACAGTAACTGTTCTTCAAAGAAGTGAGAGGAGAGAAGGTACACAGCAACAGCTGTTAATTCTTAATTCCTCAAGGAAAAACAAAGGTGTCAACTGGAAATGAAAGTGGTGAAAGCGTTGGTGCTATAAGAGAACTATATCTGATTCCACAAAGAACCTTTCAGACCATGGTTCTTTAATGGTTCTTTAAAGGATCCCCCAAAGTGCCTCAAAGACCCATCTAAAAAGTCCTATATAATTGGATCCAAAAACTTTAACCAACCAAGAACCTTTTTCAAAATAGTGCTTGGTGGAGCCAGTTGACTCTACTAAAGACCCATTTGAAATGCTCTCAATTCCAAAATAAGGTTCTGTATGAAAGCATGCAGTCTTTTCAAGAACTGTTTTAGAACCATTACTATTCTGTGTGTACAAGACCATTTGTATGCACAGCCTTGTTTGCTGAATATTAATGGCCGTGAACATCTGAACTATACTAGGAGAGCACATGACACCTTCCTCATGACAAGTGGCTGTATCTGTCCATCTTTGCTGTGGTGTTTCTGCACCGCAGGGGGGCTTAGGACGATATTAGGGGCCTGTGACTGACAAGAGCCCTAAAAAATTGTTACAACATCAAGTACATTTTTTTCAATATTAAAAGATTACCTTTCACCACACATAGAATATTTTATTTACAATGCACTAAGAAAACTGGGAAAAACGTTAAGACACATAGTCCACAGTGTAACAGGCTACTTTTGTTCCCCTAATATTAGTTACATATTATCTTGTTTACATTTTGCTCCTATTTTAGCAAACTGTTCATACTAATTCAGTGGTTGCAGGCTCAACAGATGCAGCTTCAGGCCCAGCAGCCCTGTCTCCTCACCCCCACAGCCCCACCGCTGACCCAGCCAGACTCCATGTTGTCAGACACTTGTAATAGCCATCTGACCCTGTCAGTGGCAAAACAAGCTCTTCTAGTGGACATAATTTGATGGGCGTACATTTGATTATATTGCACTCTGTTTCACATCTGCCAGCTGAAGTGATCAAGCTCAGTACTGGACCCATTTCATAAAATTTTGTCCCTATCACCGTCATTTGGACCCCCAAAGGTGGAAAAGTAGGGCCCAGGTTGAGAAATACCATAATTATCCTTTAATGACTGGATAGCCATAAAATTTGTTGTGCACAATCAAGACCCCCAGTGGAAGAAACCTGTTTATTTGGTGACCTTTTCAACTTTTCATTTAGTGCCACCATCAGGCTTTTTCACTTTCATTTTGTTTTCCATTTTCCATTTCCACTTTTGCAGCTGCTTATTTTCTAGTTGGTATGTAATGCTTAGTTGAAAAATCTGCTGCTGAGTTTTGTTTGTGATATTATTCTATAGATGATTTTGTGATGTTTGTTTGTATATTTATTTATTCATTCTAACTGAAAAGGTTAAGATATATTTCAGTTACACTTATTTGAAGTTAAGTTCATTAAATTAAAGAGAATTTTCCATTCAGGAATTTTACTATTAAAATTATACATTATACTTAATAATTATACCTATACATACAATTATAAATGGCCTTTAGCACATTTATCCTAGAGGGTATGAGTCTTGCACTGAATAGTGAGCTCCACTGTATACAGAGTGCTGCATGTACTGTATGTCTGCCCCATGTCATATTGACAGCTCACTGTCAGTAACATCATGCAGGAGGTATTGGACTACAAGAGAGCGGCAAACCTGCACAGGTAGACTTATTTAAAGCTTTGAGTGGATCGCTTAGGTTCTTGAGGTTACAACAGCTCCGCAGGGCCGGCGGGGCCCGGGTGGTGGGGCCCACTGATGGATCTTTCCGTGGGCTCCAAAATCCCTGGCAGCACCCCTGTTTATTTCTACTCTAGAGACTGTCCTCGGGCAAAAAACGACCCCTTTAGTTGTTTGTCCAGCAGCATATCATGAACGATAGTTATGTTTTAATGTTAAGCTACCTCTAGCGGTCCTGTTAATAATGAGTGGACTTTAACTCAGCTGACTCAAGTTCAAATCCAAGCCCGAGTAGGGTTTGTTTTGAGGTAGCTAATGTTAGCTAGCTAATATTAGTGAATGTCTGCTAATATTGGCTAGCTAACTTAAGCTAATGTTTTTCGTAATCCTAACCCTACCCATTTTCCGACCCTCAACCATTAAGACACACCTTTCCCTAACCTCAACAATAACCTTTTCCTAACCTTAAACAAGTAGTGGCTAGCATATTACTGTGTGTTAAGACCAAACATCAAGCGAGTTTTTAGCATGGCGCCATCACATACAATGTCAATGCAAGACATGAATAGATGCAAATTTCCACATCATAAATTACCCGAACATGCAGAATTTGCATCATTTGCGTATTTGTGTTAATTGAATTTTTTCAGCTCAAGCATAAAATTCACAGTTGTATTTGTGTGAATCCATGACGTGAAAATTCACTTTGTGTTTGGTTTTGTTTGGTGAACACGCCATTAAGTTTACTCTTGTGGGTCATATGTGCTACTAATTTAGGAAACGCTCCTGTGTTGGAATGTTGGAACAAACAACCTTTGTGGTGGTGTGGGCTGGAGGACTTGTTGATACTTTAACTATATTTTGAATAATTGGAGAAGTATTGCCATGACAGTACAGGTCATCTGCCATGAGTCACGGCTTCTCATGTTGCGTGCATCTCTTGGCCCTGTTGTGAACCATGCGCTGTGGAAGGCGGGGGTGCCTTTAAGCTTATGAGTGGCCCTCCACCTCTTCCCATCATTGCCATCTAATATTGATGCTGTGTCTCCTTAGCTAAGCCCCGGTAATGAGGGGCTGATTTGAGATCGGGACACTGATAGTGATGATAATCTGCATATGCTCTCTCATGAAAATGGAGAAGGGCCCTCTCGAAATAACCCTGTATGTCTGGGTGCATATGCTTTCAGTATAAAGAGACAGGAGGCAGGCATCTGCAGTGTGATTGGAGAGGCGACCGAGGTGATGCCTGAGTACAACAGTGACTCAGAGGTTACAGCTTTTAATAACGCCTGTAATATGATATGGAAAACAGAAATGAAATTCTCATGAACTGAAAAATTCAGTGCAGCAAGAAGGCCTTGGTGTATAAAGATGTTTACACTCCTTCTGTTTATCAGTGGGGGAAAAAAGCATTTCTAAATAGTTGTTTCTCAATAGATCTAACATGAAATTTGATCCTCTTGTCTGTTTCTCTCTCACTCACACACTGACTGTACTCTCAGCACACACTTTGAAACAGGATGTGAACGCGCAATTCCGCAAAACTAAAGTTTGTTTTTGTCTGGATGGAATACCAAAGCCAATATTTTAAAGAAAGGAGGGGGTGAGCGTTGTTTAGAAAAATAGAAACATGCACAGAAAGCGTGCTGAGAGGCCGAGGGAGGCTTGTTTGCAGTTTGCGTGTATTCTAATATCTCCTTTATGCAAAGCTTTACTGAAGCACTGTGTGTGGTCCACTTCGGTCCGGTCTGCAGAGCGGATGGCCATGGTGGCCGCGTTGTTGTCTTTTTGACTTCATTTTTCAACATTGGCCAGTGTTGCTTATAATAAAACCAGATTATGAAAACATTTAGGAGTCCTGACATGCAATGACAAATTCAAATATCAACAAGGAGATATGACAAAAAGGGCACCCGGAGCTCTCTGCCAGTGCTCATGTAAACAGCATTAGTAAATGAATTAAAGGTTATTGTGACATTATTTGTCTATATTTCATCATTCTATTTTCAGGTTAGCTTTGTAAACATGTGGAATTCCAGGGAGTGAACCAAGGTGGGTGTTTTTTCAGGTTATTCCAGTCCCTCTGTGGCGCTGCAGAGCCCACCACCAGCTCTGGACAACCTCATTGTCCAGAGAAACACACTCAGGTTAGCTTGGTCACTTTGAGTGGCCATTTAAAAACAGAAAATCATTTTGATTCACAAGGAGCATATCATAAGTTTCTTAAACTGGATCAGGCTAGACTGAATTAAACTGGGTAAAGCTGCTTAAGCTGAACGGGATTTAAATTCATTTTTGCAACCACCTGTTGCAGCCTGCATGAATCCTGATCATTTAATGTTACTGTTCTACACCCTTCGAGCACCATACACTCCCCGCTCCGTAGAGCATCGCTATGGTGATGCGATTTGGGCCTCCTCATCGCCCCCCTACAGCCACCAGCACCTCGGTCCACCTCTCCAGAGAAATATCACACTGTTGTGGGTGCTAATCATGTTGAGCGGTTTAGTCTTTCATAAACAAAGTGTAAAAATTAGGCCACACTAACAATCTGGTAATTCAGTAGCGGTCGGCGGAGGCTGCTGCTATTCCATTTCAGGGCGGATTATGAATGCGTGTGCAAAGCCGTTGCCCTCTTAATGATGGCCCTGTGATATTACAGCTGCTCACAATTAGCCAGGACTCCCCCCGGCCGCCAGAGCTCCCCTACGTAAATAAACGGTGGGACTGGGGAGGTGGGGCTCAGTAAGCACTGAAACAACACGGCTGATTTGGACATCTGGTGCGGTAATAGAAACGTCTCTTCCATGCTTTGACGTAATGAATAGGGATCAGAGCTCTGGTTTAGAAACCCACCTCTATAGACGGCAGAGACACACGGAGCTCCATACATCACTGTTTATTCTCATGGAGAGAGAGTGGAGGTGGAGGGTATTCCAGGTCAGAGACAGAGACAGAGACAGAGGAAGAGAGGCAAAAAAATATGGTGTCGTGCCGACCAGGAAAAACGTAGTGTGTGCCTCATGGACAGGATGTAAAATGGACTTTAAATTGGAAAAAAATACATCTCTAAAAGCAGGCATCCACACCAATGAGTTTTATTGAGTTGAATGCCAGTTAGATGTGTTAGTTTTAGAACAGGGGTTTTCAAACTTTGTCATGTCAAGTTCACTTTCATTAAGCCATGGACCCTCATTTGAAGTGATTTTGTCCTATTAAAAAAACAAAAAAACAGCTATTTTGGTTTGTGTTAAATTCTTTGAATTGTTGGGTTTAATTTGCAAGAAATAAGCACAATGCTACAAGAAAACAATAAATAAATAAATAAATAAATGAAAAAAGATCAGAAATAAGCAAAAAAGAAAGAATTAATAAAAATGTTTTAAAAAAGAAAAAATAATTATACATTTATATTTACAATTAAATTACAAGAAAATGATCTAAAATATTAAAAGATAATTACCAATTACCTTCACTGATCTGACATCCTTTTTCCTAACGCTGTTGAAAGAAATCCAATTAGTTTTCCCAGTGAGCAGTGAGCAACTTAACAACAAATGACCCCAAAATTTGCAAGGCATGTAAGAAAGCTATAAGAAAATAACCAGAAAATGACCAGAAAATGAGTATTTAAAAAAGGGATCAGAAAATCAGCAAAAAAAAGAGAAAATAATCTGAAAATTAGCAAAAAAAAAAAAAAAGAAAGAAATTACAGGAAAACTATTATAACATTAGGCAAAAAAAGCGCAGAAAATCCACAGACACTTAGAAAAAATGGACCAGAAAATAATTCTACATAAATAAATCAATAAATACATCAATACAAAGATAAAGAGAAAAAGGAAAAAAGAACTAAAGTGAATTTTATTCAGAGGGTGAAATAAAACCTTTCAGGCCGTTCATCTTTTGGACCTACATCAATAAGAAAGCGAGGGCCTCCAAATGATTTATTTGCCGAGGGCCCCCAGATGGCGGCACTGGATGGCACTGGATGCATAACTTCATTTAAAGTGCACAGAACGTGGAGCATTGGAAAAAAACATCATTTGGTGTGACTCGTCTTTTTTCACCAGATGGGGTTTACATTTACGGAAAGTTATCAACCCATTATTTCTGTGAAACTTGGTGACAGATCTGCTATCACAGCCCTGTACTGGGGCTCATTAGGTCTGAGGACTGTGCTATGGAGACACAGACCAAGGAACATGAGACCTTTGTGCAGGACCAGGAGCACCCCAGGGTCTGACCCTCTGATTCTCCCATGTTACAAGCTGTAATGTCTCCACAGCCACTGCTTCAAGAGTTGGCCTTGTGACCAGCAAACCGCCTGCATGGCCTCCTCCGACTGCTGCTGCAACCTCTCATGCTCACGCTGTCTGCATGGTGTGATCTTAATTAGGGGATGGGACACTCTTCTGTACTGCTGCCACAGATTTTCAACATTCAGTGCATAAAACAGGTTTATTTTTTTACAAAGAAGCCTCGCCCAGTGCAATTTCAATAGCAGCTTTGCTCTCAGTAGTATGATCTATCTTAACGGAGGCAGCTGATCTGTCACCTGTGCTGCACCAAGGGATCATATGCTCTTCAGTTTCATATTCTAAAAGTATTTATGTAACATTTTCAAGTATGTATGTGAGCGTCAGTGATAGGTAAATAGTATTTAAGCTTTGTCTGCACTTGCTGAAATGTTGTTACCTTCCCACAAAGAAGGCAACGAGCCTCCTTGCCATCACCTTCTTAAGACGGAAAGCTGATAGCGACACACTCAGCTGAGCAGACCTGAAGCTGGGCGATAAATGACATTTACATTTCCTAATCAAAGCTCACCGACAGGGAAACCTTAGTCGCAAAACACCCTCAAAACCGCAGCCTGTGAGAATCAGCCCAGTTCAGAACAGCAGCCGGTCAAGGAGCACTGAAGCTGCTCTGAAGCAAATGGGTGATCTTACTCTTTAGCTACTGGACATTCATACTAAAATTCTCTATGATTTCCATGGTGTTACCATGATTTTGCTATGGTACTTTATGCTATAGTGCTAAAATGTTTTTTTAAGGTATTTTATGGTAACTATAAATACTTGGTAGTAACTCAGTAGAAAAGCAGTGCTTACTTTTCACCAAAACACCATAGTTCTCTTGCCATAGTTAACCATGGTTCATTTTGCTGAGGTGTTGCAGGTATCTTGCCCATCCCCTGTCCAGCCCACTTGCTCAAGAAAGTATATCCAGACTGACTTCCTTGTTTTCCTCTTAAAGCAGTGAACCTCACCTGGGTCAGAGGAGTTACAGCAGTTAGCCAAAGCCTCTTTCCTCCAGTCCAGTGATCAGTAATCAATCTGGCTGGATACATAGTTTCGTAACCTTGACTTTCGAGATAAAGTTGCACCTATCCATTGGAAAGGTCAGAGCCAGATGTTAATTAACCAAGAGGGAAATGAACTAATGGGGGTTTTAGAGTGGCATTTAACGAGACACCTAATCCCATGGAAAGAGCAGTCACAGGATCACATTTTTTATTCAGTATGCAGTTCCATGCACAGTGATGGGAGACATAAAGTTTAGGTGTTAGACATTTACAATCACACTTTTTTTATACAAAAGCTGTGCGGTGTGATTTTGCTCAACTCAGATGTGTTTACTCTAGGGTGTAATAAATGGAACAGCGCAGTGCACCTTTATCTGTCTCACCTCTCAGATGACAGGAGATTACATGTTGGTCATCAGTGCCTCCTGCTGTGAGGATGGACTGGCCTTAAACTGTGTCACTAAATAAAAGTGTGAGCTACAATGGGCTAGATAAAGTTGGCAGCCAGGCTTTGTGACTCAAATAAGGCAGGCCTGCAACACTGGATGCTGGTATCTGAGGATTAAATTCCTGATATGGTAAATACACTTTGGGAAAAGTGATTCATCAACCAGGAGAGCAATTCTCAATAACAGCTCTCTCTATAACAGCTTTTATGGTATTCACTCCATTATCTGTCATAACGGTGTATATCAAACCCCAGATTTTAATGCACCATGCAAAATTGAGGGTTGATTTAAAGGACCATATCAGTGATTTTGAATGTTTGGCCCATTTACTTTACTTTACTTACATTTTACTTTGCAACAAACCATTCAGCAAATCATGAGGGGTTACTAAAGATTTCACAATATATAATCAAACCTCAATTTTCACATTTGAATTTTTGGTTGAGACACTCACCAAATAATGTTTGGCTTCTGTGTCTAATGGGAAGGAAAAATTATATTAGAGCTCCAAAATGCAGCTGCTTGCTTTGGAAAAACATTAGCAGAAACACAAGGTGTATACATTTGTAGATATTTCACTGGACATGCAAAATCACTGTTCTGGTCCCTTAAGTAAGGACCATTTAGACTCAACTAACAAAAAATACAGAACATGTATGTATTTAATCAGGGCAACAATAAGAACGAGCAAATTTTGTGCTTATTCCATGTTGTTTGTCATTTGGCAATTTTTAATGGCAATTTCACATAGTGCTCCTTTACTGACAAATTTTCAGTAAGTGTTCTCATAAGGAGTTTGCTGCATATATGGTCACTCATTTGTTTTCTTTACCTGCTTCAGCCTCTTCAGGGTGGCAGGGGGCTGTAGTCTATCCCAGCATGCATTGCGCAGAAGGCACGGAAACATCCAGGACAGGTTGCCAGGGCTAACAAAGATAGACAGACACTCACGCTCATAGCCATGGGCAGTTTCCTGTCTCCCGTCCGCCTGACTGTGAGAAGAAAGTCCTCTTTTTTGTCTGGGAGTCAACAGTGAGCCAGCAGTGAGCCACCCTGCCACTGTTCTTGACACTCTCTTACTTGGCGCCTCCAGACCTCAGAGAGTTAACATCACTCTGTGGAGATCTGACTCCGTATCTGCCTTCGCACCCATAATGGCTTCTGAGTTTTTTGGGGTTTTTTTGTATATACAAGCACTCACCCCTGGAATTGCATTTATACACTGCATGCGCAGGCTTTGAGAGCTTGCATGGCATGCAGGGCACAAATTGTCAATGCTGCAAACAGGATGCACAGGAAGTGGACGATTTGACTTCAGCAAACTCTCTCAGAGGGCTTGGAGCAAATTGCACTGCAACTCAGTCATCACCGGCAAGCCCCCCTTTTCTTTTGACCTGAAAAACAGGCTGTCATTTATGTCCCTGACTCCTTTGCTGTTCCTTTTCTCTCTCCTTTCATTGCCTTCGACCCCCCCTCCCTTTCCCCTCCTCCCCTGTACATGCATGACCCTTGTATCACCATCTGGTCCACACTGGGGACTGCCACTGTCATCTGCTGATAATTACTGTCACCTGCACATTGCGCGGTGCGATAAACACTTGGCGTTACCAGCGGCGAGCTGCGAGCAGCGCGATGCTGGTGTATGAGAGCTGGTGGTTGAGAGAGGGAGAGAGAGAGAGAGAGAGAGAGAGAGGGAGGAAGGTTTTAGATGGCTCTTTGCAAATCCCTGATGTCCTTGTGAAAAGAGAAAAAAACATTTATGCCTTTACACTATTTATACTGGTATATAGAACTTTGTCATCCACCTCTGATATGATGGATATGACAGTGTCAACATCCTCTGTCCTTAGACCCTCACATCAGATGAGGAGCAACTCCCTAAAAAAACCCTTTAACAGGGAGAAAAAATAGGTGTGTTTGATTGTTTATTGTTATTATTCATTTTCATGTAGAAAAACTGGTCCACACTACACTTGCTGTCTATGGGAAGCTTTTCCACACATGAATAAATGAATAGAATAGAAAGAATACATTCTTCTTCTTCTCCTTCTTCTTTTCCTCCTCGTCCTCATCGTCCTCCTCCTTCTTGTTCCTCTTCTTCTCTGTCTTCTCTGTCTTCTTCTTCCTCCTCTTCTGCTAATTTGCTTGTTTAATTAGTTCCTGAAGAACCAGTGGATTCTCGGTGCCCTATGATCTATAGTGGCTTTTCCAACCTTCAATTTTTTAGTTTTTTGACACAAAAAAAAATCAAATATACTGTATAGTGCCACACTGACTGTTTCAGTCAATAAATATAGAAAGAAAATTTAAAATTAAAAAAGCAGCATCGGCCTTGAAAAAGTGTTTCTCAGACCAAACCTGAGCTGCTGTCACTGAGTGTCGGGTTTGAAAACCCCAGACTTTGATATTTTAAGTGTCTTGTCTCCAGCCTCCTCGTCGCTGACCTCCTTCTTCATTATGAATCAAAAAAAGACACCAAGGATGTTTGCTGTCAGACATTATCTGAGGCACATCTAACAGCAAGCACGTTGCCACATCCACTGTTTGTCATTACTGCCATGCTTTTTTTTTCTTCCTCAGGTCACAGCACAGAGGGTTTCCCACTCACATGTTTATACATCTAAATCACTGACCTTTGCTTGCACAGGAAATCCATTTGCGCTGATATACAGTATCTCAGTGATAAATACTTCCTTTCAAATATTTATAATAGGATCAGGAAAACCACAAGAACATAATAGTTTAAATTAGGCCCATCAAAATGCAAGTGGCTTGGTAGACAACATCCAATTTCGGAGGTTTGGGATACCCTTTCACACGCTGCGGTGGGTAAGAACCTCCAGGAGTCAAGGGTTGCAATCATAATGATTTAGGGACGGCCTTCTCGTCGCTGCAGTACAGTGTAAATCCAAGCAGCCAGGGAGCCGAGCTCGGTCCCCTGCAGCTATCCAGCCTCTGCGCCTCACTCTCTAAATCTGCTCACCGCGCTGAAAATCATTTGACCTCTCTGAGGAAGTTCAGCCCTGAAACACTAAAAACCCACATCAGGTTCACAACTTTGCTAAAGGTTTCACTGTCTTCTGATTTCTTCTTCTTTTTTTTAACTTCTAACTTGTAGTTTATTATTTGATATCTTAAAATGGACGTAGTGGTATTTATTTATTATTTTTTTGTCAACCAAGGTCTTGAGTTAGATATTAGTTTTACTAGTTTGTTTCATTACTTTTATATATTTTTTTAAGATTGGGTGTCAGTTTGCTGTATGGGACATATCTATCTTTCATCTTGTTGAATGAAATGTAGCATCATTATTATATTATTATTATCATTCGAGCTGTATTATCTATTTGTTTTTAATCATGGTGAGTGCTCTTCCTTCCACCGACACATCGACTGTAAGAAAAGAAAAAAGAAAAAACAAAAATGTGGCATCTCTGCAAGGTCTTTCTCTTTAATTTCCATAGTTTAGATCTTTTTTGTACTCCTTTGCAACCTTTTGCATCAATAGGTTATATGCCTACATGTATGAATATCTAAACATCTATCTAAATATTTACAATTTTACATGGTGACAAAGGCTGGATGTTCAAACTCAATGAAATCATCAGTCTTTTTCTTTCTTTCATTCTCTTTTTCTTTTTTGTCTTTCTTTCTTTCTTTCTTTCTTTCTTTCTTTCTGTCTTTCTTTTGTAATATTTCATCTTACAAGACCTTGGTGTTCAAGCTTCATTTGGGTCCATGGTGATAAATATCTCCATCCACAGTTTGATAGCCTTATTTATCTGTAATGTACATGTGTGTGCTATTATTTGTCAGATAAGACTTGCATAGGAGGAAAATGCATCTCTAATGAGCACAGAGATTGCCCTATGTGATGT
>OMLB01035096.1:6459-16881 GCA_900302555.1 Myripristis jacobus | reverse complement strand
ACCAGCAAACTCACCATGCTCTTCTGGCAACAACACACTATCGTCTCTATTCATGCCTTTAAGCATTACAAAGTTATTTTTTACATTTCATTGTTTACTGACAGCAGCTGATGAGGACAGCCTACATGAATTGTATCAAGACAGGATATAGAAACACAAAATACATGCTTGGATTTGATTTTGAACAACCTAAAAATTGTTTGACTTGAATGGGAATCTACAAGGGATAAGGCATTGTTGCTATTGTAGTGAATATGCATGTTTTGTTTATTCCCACCTTTGGGTTTATTGTGTAATACCTATCAACACTGAACATATTTACATGCATGCATTCTTTCATTCACATCTCCATATCTTCACGTTCAAGTCGTACATATAAAGTGCCCATGCATCAACATAACATTCATACTTTTACTATGAAAACCGAGGTAATGCAGGAAAATACAACAAAAAGTGAAATGAATAAGGTGTCTCAAGATTTTGTGTCTTACTAATGTGCTCCAGGTATGTCTTTTAGGATTCTCATAAAACAGAATAAGCCATTTAGTGGGAAATTCAAGCATTTCATTCCATTTCTTACAAGCAGTGCTATACCATCAGCAGTGATCCAGTCCACTAGGCAGTTTCAGCCTTAAAAGAAAAGAGTGCTGAAGTATGTTTCTGCAGAGACATACCCTGATTACATCCTTTGAAAAAAAAAAAAAAAGACAGAAAGGAGAGTAGTAAGAAATAACAGATGGAGAGATCAGACACCGGTTTAAAAGAAACTACTGTCACCCCTCTGCTATACCCGCAGACTGATTTCAGTGCGCTGCGAGCTAGGGGCCTGCTCAGGAGAGGAGGATGAGAGGGACAAGTTGCAAAATAAAGAGGCAGAGAGGGATGAAATCAAGCTATGAAGCTGTCCGTAAGTGGTTTGTGAGGGATCTTGGTGAAACAAACTTGAAAAGACAGAGACAGAGAAAATGTGACAGTGACGAGGAGAAAAATATTAAAGTACAGAGACAGAAGATGGAATAAAGAGGGACTCATATCACTACTGAGATACCTTGCTTGAAAAAAAAAAAGAAAAACTCCTCGATTTATCTGTGAAGCAACTTCCAAAAAAAAAAAACAAGAAAGGATGAAGGATATTTTACTTTTAATTAATGATGATGATTATCAGTCAATAAAAATGAAATCAAATAACAGTTATTAAAAATTAATAGTGTACCACAGATGTTGTTCTGCCACTGTAATTCATAATTCATAATTCCTCTGTTGGCCTTTGTCACAAAATGAGGAGAAAAACAGGGCCAGGGCACAGGGAGATGCAAAGGCCAACTGGATCAAACAAAACACAATTTTTTTGTTTTGTTTTTGTTTTTGTTTTTTTGGAAAAACAATACAGGGCATATGACCTAGAGAGCACAGAAACAGAATTTCCGATTTAAAAAAAAAAATTTAAAATACAAATAAGTAAACAGAATATAAAACTGGATACCAAACAGGAGTGCAAGCAGACGATGATTTCTCCCAGGATGATAAACAGACAATGTGCAGGTATGTACAACACTACCTGCACAGGAAACTACTGACTGAACACGAAACAGCTGGTGAAGTGGCAGGGACAGAAAACTGGAGGGAAACTGTGCAGACAAGATGATAGGACACCGGCAGAGGAGACGGAAACATAGAAGGTAGAAAAAGATAATGAGGACTAATTAGGACAAGACAGAATGGAAAGAATAACAAAAACAGCACAACAGGAGGTCTTATTCTACGTAAGACTGGATTCTGATTAAGATGTTTACATGGCTTCCTGGCAACTGTTCCCTTCATATTCCTGTTTACATGCTATGAAGCACAGCCCGATTTAGCTTTGATCTACAAAGCTTCTATGTACGGCCCCCCCTCATGACCTCCCAGTGCTGCGTCACGTCTGACTCCCCATCTTGTGTTCAACTTTCTCTGTGTTATGTTGCTGGTGTGGTTTTCCCATGATGCTCTTGTTACAGCTAACCGTGAGAGTAGATCCTACAAGGACAGGCATCATCAAACATGATGATTGCCATTTATGTCTCAAACATGTTACAAAGTGAGCGTTCAGATTGCTTTCCTGTGGTAACTAGTCACACAACATGCAGAGTTTTCAATTCAAGCCATCAAGTACTTATCCTGATTCTTGTGTTGGTGCAAAAGAAAATCTATAAATCCCCAAATGTTGTCTAAGTCTGTCTAAGATGGAAGGCATCACAATGAGGGTCTATTCTCACTAACACTACAGTACTGTAAAGTGTTGTTTATTTCTCAACAGATGACGTTGTAATGAAACATGTTCTTTGTCTCCAACACTGGTCGCAAACTGCCACAAAACTTCCAAAAGAAAGGTGTACCCATAGCTAAAATAGCCTTCAGTAAACCGACTAAAATCACAATATTCCACACCTTACATGTAGGTGTTGCCTACTCCAACTATTAAGGTAATCAGAAAATTCTGTTTATATGGATATTTTCTTGTTCCCAGAACTGTCGTCATGAAGAAAATAAAACCCAACAACCTCTACCACCTCCGTACCAATAAAAGTGATTATGTTTCAGCATAGGAATCATTTATGCCTACACAAGTTCAATAATTTTAATGTAATTTCAGTACAGAACAGCCCTCTGCACCTACACATTTCTCACATTGTACAATATAGCATCTGCAGTCTATTAAGAACACAAATCTCATGATTAGGAACAAGCCTCCAAATACAGTAAATAAATACATACAGTCTGGTAAAATTAAATTGTTAGAAATACATTAGAAAAGGCCGAAAAGATAGTTAATAATAGAAAAAAATTTAATGATGACATGAGATTTAAAAAAAATGCATATACTTTAAAGTTAAATTACACTTTAAAAATTAATTTATTCTTTGAACAGGAAATGCCGAGACATTGTAGACATGATGTGTCAATGGACAGCTATAGAGTCAGTTTTACAGTAAATAGCACTCTGATAAAGTCTTGATGGCTGAGTCACCTGTGGCAATGCAATGCAAAATACTTCGCTAAGCGGGGGGGTTTGGCAGCACCTCCAGCAGTGCAGTTTGCGCCACCTGGCCGACTTTATTTAAGTTACATGCAAACACATTTTCACTTTCTAATGCTCCTTGTTGTAGACTGCATTGCATCTTAGTTGTGTTTCATGGTGTGTGTTCGAATAATGACTTTGGCGCTTGCTTTTCAAACATGGAGAAGTGTGGCAGAGCTGACAATAAGATCCAGAAGCCATCAGCATCAGAATCAGAAAGCACTTTGCCAATGCAAAAAAGGCACAGAAACTTTCCTGGGTGTCGATGGTGGGTGATGGAGGTGCTGAATATGCAGTAGGAATACATTTGGAAATGGGAGACGGTGGCCCTGGATGAATAGTGTAAAGTCCAATATAGAAGTACGCCTGAATGAAGGAAGATGATGCCGTACGAGTTTCTCTCTCATGCTTTCTCTCTCCCTGTCTCTCACTCTCTCTTTCTTTCTTTCCAAACGGGTTAGTGCACTGACATGAAATCTGACTGTCAGGGCTGATGAGTGCTCCTGTCCAATATGGCCCTTTCCTGCTGCTTGGTGTGCAGGCTGACATCACCTGTGGAGAGCCACTCTGG
The DNA here is from genome assembly GCA_900302555.1 of Myripristis jacobus. Lineage (NCBI taxonomy): Eukaryota > Metazoa > Chordata > Actinopteri > Holocentriformes > Holocentridae > Myripristis > Myripristis jacobus. The sequence goes on along the minus strand of OMLB01035096.1, from coordinate 13,252 downwards.
TCATGAGACAACCTGTTATCATGCCACAGCGTGTAATACACCCGCTGGTCCACCAGGGGTCGCTGTGTGAGTGCCACGTTCTTGCACCGCCATTAGCTAATTGTTAGCATCTCGGCTCGTTAGCTATTGTTAAATTTTAAGCACTTGGTTAAGGTTAGATTGAAGTGAGGGTAGGTTAAGGTTATGGTAAGGGTTATGGTTAGGATTAGGTTAAGGTTATGGTAAAGGTTAGGAAACTTTAGCCAGCGATGTTATCTAACTAAACTAACATTAAACTCCAGTTTTGCTTTGACTTGGATTCAAACTCGGGTCTCTCACATGAAAAACGGACCCAGCCGCCTCCTCATCCAGACTCTGTCGCTCCCTTTATACTCTGTCACGTTACTGTGCTTTCATACAGCTGTCTGTTTTTCACGCCTCAGCGATACACTGAATGTCACACACCACGCTTTCCTCTGGTGGACCAGCGCCTCCATGAAACGCTTTGCCTTGATCCCGGGCTGAATGAGAGCGAGTACCTGTGTGACTGACGGAGTGAAACAGAGTCGGTAAAAGAGAGTCGGTAAAAGAGAGTCAGGAAGCTTCTGCTAATGATTTATTTCTTCATTTATTTAGGCGATAGCGGGTGGGCATCGTGTGCACTTTGAAACTCAGCCCCTCTTAAAGTAAAGACATTTATGCACAGCTTCAGCGCATCTTCTCTTTTGTCACTTATGATTTTTGTCTGATTTTGTCATCAGCTTTGTCTATATAATTATTCGAGATTTTGAATGTCCAATTGATAAACCTTGATTTGATTTGTTTTATTGTCTTTACAATGTTATGCTGAACAGCTTCCTATGCAAAACAAGTGGCGAGCACAGAACGAGCACTGTAGATCCACTTGTCTTTGGACCTTTAAGATTTTTTTCCTTTTAAAAAAAAATGTTTTTCACAGGCACATTCATAATTTCTCTTTCAAGTGAACACGTGAGCCCGAACAGACAACAGAAAAGCAGAGGATGGCACATTCATATCAAAAGCATGTTCTTTCTTTTTTCACTTTTTCCTATCACATCTCTCACTTCCCTCCTCCTCCATCTATCCCTCTCTCTTATCTCTCTCTCCTTCCTCTCACCCCCCCCTTTTCCTCTTCTCTCCATTTTATTCCTTCCTCCCTTCTCAGCAGCCCCCTCGCAGAGTGATATGGCTATAATAGCAAGTTGACCCCTCTTACACCTCCATCTGTCTGCTGCACTGTGTCTCTGTCTTTCAGTCCATCTCTCTCAGCCTCTCCATTCCCCTCTCAGTATTTTATAGCTGCTCTCCGTCTTTCTCACTAACTCTCTCTCTCTCTCTCTCTCTCTTTCTCTCTCTCCCTCTCTCTCTCTCTCTCTCCCTCTCTCTCTCTCTCTCTTTGTGTCTCTCTCTGTCCCTTCAGTATTTTATAGCTGTAGTAACAGCAGTCTGACCTTTCTTCTTGGTGATTACTTTATAATGAGACCACTACTCCCTCCATTCCTCCATCTCTCTCTCTTTCCTTCCCACCATCTCTTCTTATCTCTGTTACATGTCTCATTTCTCTTTTTTAAGATTACTTTTATAGCTCCTTTTTTATGAAAGAGCATAGCGGGGACTGACGGGGAAAAGGGGCGTAAGAGAAAGGGGAGAGGGGATGTGGCACAGTCCAATTTGAATCCACAGTCTTGCAAATACGAACTGTGTGCTTCAGTACCCTGATTCAACCGAGTGCCCATGAAGTGTTTCAGTTCAGGCATGGCTGCTGCTCAGTATCAATGTTCCCCTCATTCAGCAGTGAAAGACCGCTGCAGCAAGAGTGTAGCCTCTGTGAAATGTCCAGTGATAACAGCTGTCTTTACATGGTGCTTAGAAATGTGAAGGTGATGTATTGGTCATAATGTTTACAGTAGTATTGTGTACAGTGTCCTTTCAACATGCTCTATAAAACATCTATCTTCATTATTTATAGTTATAGAATAGACTTGGGAGAAAAAAATACCTACTTTTGTGATTAAAGTGATAGTTCACCCTTTTTGAAAAATGTAATGCTGTCCTCTTCTCCACTGTTCATGTTGTACTGGCTGCATGGCCCCAGTGCTAACTGTTAGTCACCTGCCATTGTTTAGATATCCCATAGTTAGCTGGCATTGCTCAAAAAGAACATTTTATTCAAGTGAATAAGCACAAAGTTTTTGCTCAAATTACTGTTTATGATTCTACTGTGATTATGGTCTGATGTGTCATGCTGGCTCAAATACACGGAATATTCAGACCTCAAAATGAAAGTGTAAAATTTTAAACGTCCAGAAATGATGAGCAGTGAGTGAAATAATTTTTGGAAATGGATGAACTGTCATTTTAAAGGGTAACTGAATCCCTAACCCAAACGCCTGTGAAGCCTGACCTCGGATGGTGAAAAGTAGGGTGCCTGGTCTTTGGTGGTCGGTGATGACCGTTAAAATATGTCATTATCTTATTACATATTCTATATACATAGAAGTAAATGTGATTTAATTCTTTATTTCTGTAAATTATTACCAGTTAATGCATTTTAGCAGCAGCCTTGTTAACCCATTAGTCCTTTCCAAAGTATTCTTTTTTTTACCGCATTATGAATCTCTCCACAGTGCTCTCTTTCAAAAAACTCTTTCAAATGCTTCTTGTTCTGCACTTCTTCTGACGCTAAAAATTCTATCTTACAAACTCAATCACTTATCAGTTTTCATGCTGTCAAAGGCCTTTACAGCAACTGATGGCAAATGACCACTTAATTATACAAATGATAAATTAATGACTTAATAATACTGATACAATTAGTGAATCCATCCCAAAAGACGTTGAAAAAATAGTTGTCAATGTCAATTACAATGCATAAACAAATAAGGCTGCTTGTCATTCATTTTCCTCGCTATTGTGTGTGTGTGTGTGTGTGTGTGTGTGTGTGTGTGTGTGCACGCACATTGCATATGTTCAACCACCTCCCGATTAATTGGTCTGATAATGATTAATAGTTAGCTCTATCTATCTGTTACCATGGCAACCCCCTAACAACATATCTAGTTATATAAACAGAGCCCTTCCTGGGCCTAAATTGCAAATCCAAATGTTAAAATCTACCACTGTGCATTACATGGGTATGTGTGTGACAAAGAAACCAAAGTGAAACTCAGGGAAGTAAGCCCAAAAAATAATTTAAATGGTATTTCATTTCTCAGCTGTTTTTGTTCTCAGAGGGAAATGCTACTGATTGGCAGGCCATGTTGCTGAGCCTTGAAACATGAAGATCAACCAAAGTCCTCTCAGAATATGCCTCACAAAGTTACACAAGCTCTCCATGATTGCATAGACATTTGTAATTTAGGAATGGGGAGAAAGCCAATCAGTGTAAAACCAGGCAACCTTGAGAAATTGCCCACTTGGAAGCCAATAGGTTTTTGGAATTGAGACCTGGCTGAATGCTTGTTCCCTATTCTCCCATGATGCATAGCACCGGTCCATATGAGTTTCTCTGTAATGCATCCTGGTGTTGCTTCTCAGCTGGTGTGTGCTGCACTGCACTGCACATTAGTTTACCTGCTACACCAAAAGTACAGCAAGTGCTCCAATGGGGGCTGCAGCTTGGGGTGAAATGATTCAACTGTGAATCCCTGAAATTGTTTGATAAGTCAATAAACTCGTTTTTAGCTTCAGCTACAGACACCATAGAAGGCCATGGACTAAAGTGTAGTTATGAAAAACTGCCTGTAATTGATGCTTCCACTGCTGATGCAATTGCTGTAGTTATTTTGTATACCCTAACAGATGGCATTACTACTTTGTACTTCAACAAGCAGTGATCACCATGTTGGTTGACAATACAGGAGAAATTATGCCCTTATGGTAATTTTTTGTTTTGGAGGATGGCTTCAAAGGTAAAACATCATGACAGAAGTCAGCTCAACCGCTCAAATGTGATCGTGGGTCATCCTCCTCAGCAAGCAAGGCAGCATTTCAATAACCTATTTATGTTTCCTTTTGTGTGTAAAGGCTTAAGAAAAACATGTACATAATTATTTATATACTATTTTTGTGTAAAAGGAAAATAAATACACCGCATATGTAAAAACAAATTCCCTCTGTGACTTCAGAACATTTCCAGGCTGGTGCTGTGATTGTTTACTGCAACTGCCTCAAATGCTGACATGCAGTCCAAACTTGTGAGCCTAAAATGCTGTTTTGAAACTACAAACATTTAATACAACATTCATTTGGGAACACAATGCAAGCTCAGATCTAAATGGGCAGACTAGCAAGCTATACCACCTACCTCTCCTGGATCTACCTCTCATGGTAATGGACGGAGGAGTTTTCCTATCTCAGGCCCTACTGAGGAAGGGTTAGGGTCAACATGCCTTCCCCACCCCAATTTAAGGCACTTTGTCGATGTACTTCAGGTTTGATGTTTTGAGGCCAAGATTACAAGCTTTAGCAAAGAGAGGTTTGGTGTCCATGGCTGGGGTAGCAGCAGCAGCTTTTATTGCTTTCATTCTTGGCACTGCACAAGTAAATATGTCATGTCTGCTATGTGTAGCAAAGGCATTATTGAGGTAGGGCCAAATGCCTTCGCTACCCCACTTTTAAGGCACTTTGGCAATGTTTACACCTGTACCTCTCATTGGCGCTAAGAAGGAGTCAACAGCAGACTTAAAAACACACTCGCACACTACGGACAATCTTCCTCAGATGGCGACACACACACACAGAACTCACTCAGCAGACTTGTGATGTGTCAAAATCATTGTAAGACAGAGGTTTGGTTGTTTTGACACCTACCACACTCACACATGCCCCCTCCCTCGATCATCAGTCAAACACCACCCAAGGAGAGGGAATCAAAACAGAGCAATCAAGCAGAGAGATGCCACTGCAATAATTATTTATATACCATTTTTGTGTGAAAGGAAAATAAATACACCACATATGCAGAGACAAAATTCATTTGCAACACTGTGCAAGAGAAGCACAGATTGAATTGAAGCCAAAAACTCCAGCCCAACCCAAACTCAGTCCACATTCTCTCAACCCAAGTCTGAACAGACCCCCCAGTCTGACAGCCTGACCCAAACATGGCCTGATTTTTAGAACATATCGAGGCTGGAGCTGTAATTGTTTGTTGTAACCGCCCTAGATTCAAAGTTACAAGCCTAAAATGCTATCTTGAAACTACAAACTTTTGGTACACACTTGTAAACACAACACAAGCTCAGATCTAAATGGGGGAGGGGGATATGCAGCACGCACACAAACATGAGAAATAGACAAATGAATTAACAACAATTTGTTTTTTTATTTTAAACAATGTAAAAAATATATTAAGTCCTCAAAGTCTTCAAAATCTTTTCCTCCTTGAGTTTCTTGAGGCAAACTCATCAATGACATCATCATATGACACTTCCCTGCCAACCTCATGGTTTATACTAATGATGGCAAGTCCAGAGAGGCATGCTTGTGCCATAGATGACCGAAGGTATGTCTTTATCAGCTTAAGCTTTGAAAAGCTTCTTTCAGCTGATGCCACTGTCACTGGCAGGGTACAGGCAATCCTCAAGGATATCCAAAGATTTGGATACAACTCTGTCAGCTCCTTCTTGTGGACAAAGTCCAACAGTTCAAATGCAGTCATCCTGTTTGTGGGTAACTGAGGAAGGCTTCTGATTTCTCTGGCCAGCTCTCTCCCATCAATGTTGGCTTCCTCTCCACTCCTCAGTGTGTTTTCAAGCTCCTTACATTGTTTCTCCAGTGCTTCATCATCCAAGGCTGGAAAAGTGTGCAGTACCTCAAACTTGCATCTTTGGATGACCGATGTGAAACACTTCACAAGTTAAGAGCAATGGCAGAGTCAATAACCACATTGAAACAAGTGGTCTCTAGTCTTTTCAGAGCATCCCTGACTGGCTCATCTGGTGCTTCATAGGAGAAGTGTGTCTTTATGCTTCGCAGTCTTTTCTCCTTGAGTACAGCCTCCACATTCATTTCTTCACATGCAGTTTGTGCAGAATCTTGAGCAGCAGCAAAGCCATTGTCTCTGTAGCTTAACAGATGGTTTGTAGTGCTCTCTAGGAGGTTGACTGCCACACCCAACTGCATTGTGGGAGACTGCAGTAGCTTGCTGACTGTGTTTATTTTTGAGAGGACATCATGCCACACAACTGGGCAAATCTGAAATATGAATGACCCAACCTCCTCTGTCAAAGACTGGGCCTCAATTTTGGTGATGGCATCTGTTGCTTTTTCTCTGACTTCTAGCAATGCATCTCTGATGCCAGATGCTTCGCAGCGTAAAGGAATGATGCTGCTGATACGGTGCTCCCACCTTGTCTCACTCCAGGACTTTACTGTAATGTTGACATGCTGTTTCAAAAAAGCACATCTCTGGGGAGCAGCTGAAAATAGAGTGTAGATTTTCTGAACGCTGCCGAAGAAACTGGTAGAATCTATAGAAGTCTTGGCAGTATCACCCACAACAAGATTCAATGTATGAGCCCCACAAGGGACATACAGAGCATGGGGGTTCTTCTCCAAAAACCTTGCCTGCACGCCTTTGTTTTTGCCCTTCATGTTGGCACCATTGTCGTATGATTGCCCTTTGCAATCACTGAAGGGAATGTTCAACTCTTCCAGCCTGTTTAAAATGAGATCAGACAACCCACGACCTCTTGATGTGGGCGCAACAAGGAAACCCAAAAAGTGCTCCTAAGATCTGGGGTACAGTCCAAAATTATGGCGTAATATTTGGACAGTTTAATTTCAGCCA
>OMLB01035095.1:0-11956 GCA_900302555.1 Myripristis jacobus | reverse complement strand
TTTTTAATGCACTTTACATTACTTTTTTCAAAATATTCTTGACTAAGTTGAAGTTTGCACGAACTTGATCTCATGTTGCACAAATGAAATGCATTAGCAGACCTGATATCAGACCTTTCAGCTCCAGATAATGCCAGATGGGACCCTGGTGTTTCTCTTGAGCCTTTGTGACATGGATTGTGCAAACAGTAATGCATCTCTGACGCTTGTTCTGAGAGCATTAGTGGGCCATGGGGGCTTAACTCGTCAGTCTACAGCACAGCGCCATCTTGTGGCGAAGTTAGCTATAAACAACTAGAAATTCTCTGCCCAAAATTCATTACATTTTTTACTTTGTTTATGAACATAAAGATGAGAACTAGTTTTACATGTACTCAATGTAGTTTAAGTTCAATTTCAGTTTTATTTCTTTTTGACAAAGACTAGGTTTTATTTTTTATTTTAGTTCATGATTTTTTAAAATTTTTTTAACTACCAACCAGTTCTTCATCTCCGGTTTTGTGATATGTGACTGTCATATCATCAACCCCTCCAGTAATATGCTTTAACGCTAGAATGAGACCTTATCCTAACTCATTACACTGGAAAATGGCATGATACCAAAATGAACTCACAGAAATGAGTATATGATATGCTGACCTGAGCGAACTGGGGTTGCCCAATGAAGCCGGCCCCACCGGCTACCATGGGTGGGTTCATCCCTCCTGCCATCATCCCAGGGTTGGCTCCATTACCCATCCCTCCATTCAGACCTGCCATGAGTCTCTGTTTCTGTTCAGAGGCAGAGACACAAAAAACAACATATTCCCCCGCAGAGCACTCTGGGTTATTGTACTTGAAAGGCATGTTTTATAAAGTAGAAGTTATTAGATTTGTGTGTTTCTTACCTTTCCTGCATTGACCTGCATTGATTAAAGAGAAAATAATTAATCACAAATGATAAAAAAAGAGACATGTCTGTGTATGCAAGCAATTATATTTATTGGTTGTTGCTTGGAAGCTTTTTTTCTCTTGAAATAAATATGAAAATATGTACGTGTGTGTGTGTGAATAGAATAGAACAGAATAGAATTTATTGCCATTTGTACAAGTTTAAAAAAACAACAGGTACACTGGAATTCTTGTGCACATCCACGAGTCAGTAATAATATAATATGTATATTAAAAAAACAAAAAAAACAAAAAACAAACAAACAAACAAACAAAAAAACACACAGGCTCACTGTACTCACATAAAGGATGGTTGCCACAAATGTTGAAAGCAGAAGAAGCTTCATCTTGCAGTCTGAAACCTGGGTTTTGCCCAAACATATGTTTGACATGTAAAACTTCTGTTAATAAAACATTCATTTAATTCATTTTTATACAAAATTAAATTAAAATACTCCATCACCTGTTACATACCTTGTAGTTGTGTTATTTTGGTCTCGCTTCAAATGCTATATGGCAAGAAGGACAAGTCGCCTCAGACATTATAACACCTTTTCTTGGTCCCAGAGATTATCAGGAGCCAATTAGAAAAGAGAATTCTGATTTGTCCACATGCTATATTTGTCCCCTGTATGTCACAAGAGCTCGCAATATGCAATCCTCTTTTTCAAGGAGATTCAAAGAATTGTAACATATTGTTCTGTCCATCTTGAATGACATTTGTCCCTATCTGACCATCTAGCATTGTTCAGAACTTCACCAAGTGACCACAAACAATAACAAAATGATTCAGCATCTTGGTTGAGGTTTCCCAGGGGTACTGACAAAAGGAAGTATGAAACATCTAAATGTTGCGGGGTTTTGCCGCAGGAGCAAACACCTAATGGCAGCTGATGTCAAGTGTTTTTGTAGTCCAAGAGGCCTGTAAGTAGTAAGCACATGTTTTTTTTTGGATAGTCCAGTGCCAATATTCAACTTAGCATCAACTGAGTGTAAAATGTCACTAAAAGGTTCAAAGAGAGTGAGGCGATACAAAATGTCGTGAAATCATGCAGTGTTTTAGGATTAGAAATAAGGTCAGGGTTACATAATCTGCACAGTCAGTCTGATTCACTGATAGAGATAATTAAGTGCTTAATTTACTTTTTTTCTGTCACTTAAATCTTCACAGTATCAGCTATTGCAACTTTAATATAACGATTGTTAACTGAGTATCAGCATTGGACTACCCAAATAAAAAGTAACCAGAATGCTTTACTGAGCAGTCTAGAGACTGAATACCAACTTCCTCATGGTATGCTTTGATTCATGTATGGAGGCACAATTCACTACCGCTATAATATTAAACAAGTTAAAATGAATGTCATTCTTCCCAGCAAAAGTTACGGTTATAGATGAAAAGCAATCCATAATAGGTTCAGATCTGTGTAAACACACTCAAGGAAGTATCAAGTTCTCAACATCTGAACACAACAAACACCAACAGCAGTGCAACTCTGATCACAGCAGAAGCAGCAACAACAAGCCCTTTTCACCTGTAAGGTCTTGTGTTACTGATATGGAGGAATCATTTTTTGTGCTCATATGTCATCAGCTCATTTTCTCAAGCTGTGTGCTGCCGGTGTGGTCGACTGAGTGTGGTGTCATATGTTGAGGTTGTCTGGGAGAGATTTATGCTGCTGAGTCTGCAGCTGCAGTAGACCTGGTAAACACCCTCTGTGGAAGTCTGGGGCTTTACATTAATTACACACCGTCATATGGTTCAGGTGGTTTCAAACCATGAAAAGTATCCCTCCAGTTTGCAGTTTAATGTCCTGACAAATGACACTTTCCCAAAGGCATCTTCTAAAAATAGCCCATTTTTTTGACATTTTCCCACAGGAAGATTTGAATGATGTGTGTAGGAAGCTGTTTTCTTGTTGTAGTTGTTGTTTTCCTTGTTTTCTAATGTCACAGGGAATATAAATTACAGCTTGCGCCTTCATGCTGTCTGAGACAGGCAGATTCTTCCCACAATCTGATGTGATTAATGTGTGTAGGATGTTTATGATGTTTACAGAACCAAATTACCATGTCACAGGCAACATCAAGAGATACTGTGCACATTTGTAACAGTCTGGCTTGCAAATATATCCCATCAAAGAAATAGAGCTCAAGCTTGGAGCTACACCCAAGGAGAAGGTTGTTGTTCAGTGTTTTTCCCCAGGAAGTGTTTATAGATGTATATGATGGACTTTTACAGGCTCTGGCAGCTGGAGGAATCAAACCTGTGACCTGTACAGCACACAGTATTGAACCATTCCAGTTTAATTCTTCCCTGCTATCTCTGATTTTGATTTATTCCCTGAGATCACATTATAAGAAAAGATTTGACTAAGATTCAATGTTTTGCTTGAGCCATTTATTTATTCGTCATTAGTTAGGAAGACAGTGATTGACAGCGTTCATTGACTGATTGATAACATTCAAGAACAAAGAAATAGTGATGAGATAGAAGGATCAGGACCGAAGACTGAATCATGCAGTGAGACATGCCGGCGAGACTTATCATGGTCTCATTTGGTCAGCTGCTCCTCAGTGTCCAACCCAGAAGACTCCTCCTCTTCAGCCGTCATCATCTTCGTCACCTGAGACTGGGTTCTTCTGAGGTGCGCTGCCACTGAACGCCTCAGTCTCCCTCTGCCAGATGCATTTCCAACAGCGGCCGGTTGCTGCTGGTTGTTCTGTCCATTCACCGGGATCAGCCTGAGCTGTCCAGGAATCAATATGGGACTCTGTGGGCCTCCAATGGCATTTCCCTGTGGAAGAACTGCAAAAAAGGTAACTGCCCCCCCATGGGTTGACTGAGTCACCTGGCCTTGTGGCTGTGGAATCCCATTCACTCCTCTTGCCTGTCCCAAAAGAAATGCCCCACCTTGCTGAAGGGGTGCAGTGGGGATTAGCTGCTGCACAGGAGCTTGACCAATGGGGCTACCAACTGGCTGGATGAAAAATGATCCACCAATGGGGACCACCTGTGCTACAAATGCATCACCATTCAGTGGGATCACAGTTTGAGCCCCTGGGTTGGCATTGTTGCCAGTTGTTCCTCCGTTATTGTTCACTCCCCCATTGCCAGCAGCCTCACCGCTTGCTGAAGTCACACCACCCTCAACCACAAAGGCCAAGGTCTGAAAGATAACCCACAGTATGCAGACCATGTTTTATCGCCGTGCCAGCAGACAGTCAAAGGCTGAAGAGCTGCTTCATTCTGTGCTTTTATAGAAAGCAACGCACTCCATGTTCCCTGAGAAAGATCCAATCAGAGTCAAGTACGTGATCTCAAAACAACAGTAATCATCTTGACCATGTCGGTATGCTATTTTTTGCTCTCTTACATTTTACAAAGGGTCATTATTCAGGATTATGTGGCAAACCTAAACCAGGTGTAAGTGGGTTGCATTGTCACAACTAAGCTTTGTTTAGTGCAGACGTCACCTTTTGGTGTAATGGTGACATCGGCAAAATTGACTACGAAATTCAAGTGTATATTTGATAAACTGACATGTTCCAATGCCTTTGGGGTCTAAAAGTGTCCATGAGTGTGATGCAAATAACATTCATATCTTGGTTGTAAATAAATGACCCTTATGGATCAGTAATTATTACTGACAAATGCCAATGCAAATCTAAGAGGCTTATAGCTTCTTGTCATTATTGTGTGGTGTTATATGTCAAATAGATGGCTCTTGTAGTTTATTTTATTTTATTTATTTATTTATTTATTTATTTATTTATTTATTTATTTATTTATTTATTATTATTTTATTTTTTTTATTTAACAAAGTCTAAGTCTAACTAACTAACAAAGTAACTAACTAACAACGTACAGTGAACTATTCTGTGTGAAGAAACTGTGAAGACCATTGATACCCAAAAAGCTTTAATTTCAAGCTATAATGAAGCATGAAACATAGAAGCAGTGACAAACATTTGCAGCACATGCTACTGAGCAGACTAAACATCACAGTTTGTTTGTTGTTGTTTTTTACACACACATTAGCTATTCTACAAGGATCTGATCCATTTGAGGAATTCAGAATTACATTCTGTCCTAAATCATCTTCACATACATACCACAGTTTTTTGTTCTGTTTTGTTTTTTTGTTGTTGTTGTTGTTGTTGTTTTTCCCCCAAATGAACAATTTTGTTTCTACAGCTGTCTATCATGAGCTATTGTAAACTTTTCCCCTTTTGGAATGCATTCAGAGCACAGATTCTGTATAAAACTATGACGTGCTAGACATAATTATTTCTTGTCAACTAATATGATTACTCCACCAGGTGCATCACAATGACAAAACAAAGATCTAAAGGTCCAAACTTGGTCTGACACAAAATAACACAAAGGACACCCTCCCTCCCTGTCACAATGTAGCAGGAAAAAAAATGACTCTTTTTCATTTGTACTCTTCAGAGTGCCTTTTAACGTTTTGATTGGAGAATACTGTCTCTTTCTGTCCTCGGAGCAGTTCCCACAAGCTGTTGCAGTTGATAAGCTTCACAATGTCACTCAGAAAAGCAGGTTGACATCCATGTCCTCTGCAGAGAAATTCAATGAGAAAAAATAATGGCGTAAAGAAATTAACGACAGCTTTATTTTACATATATATAGCACACTTTATAGATAAATAACTAATGTAGCAGAGATAGATTGTGCATTTACTTTGAAACCCATGGCAGAGACAAATTGCTATGTATTATATCATCCAACATTATTGCTGGAGTGAGCTAATGCTGTCAGTCACTGTACAGTTGTGAAGGAAAGAAGGATAAATTTTAACATCGAAATGCCAGTTTTCTTATTTTGAGAAACACTACAATCTTCTGTCTTCTTCTACATGGTCATGACAGGGAAGCTTAGAGTTTCCCAAACACAAAAATGCAATCAGTTTACAATTGTGTTGATCTCCTGATGCCACTCTTACCATCCTTGATGCCGAAGCAGTATGCCCACTCCTTAAAGGAGACTTGCTTGTCCTTGTCAGCATCGCACTCCTGGAAGAAGCGGGATGTGCAGTGCTCCATTGGCACCAGAGGGACCCTAAGTGGGGCCAGCTCTGAGTGGGACAGGAACCTGCAAATGATTTAGGACCAAATAAATCTCTAGCAGCTTGAACATCTAATGGATATAGGGTATGGAGTATGGATACACTAGGGTTTGATATACTGGTTTGCTGATACATCAGACTAATATGTTCCTTTAATTCACAGGTTCCTAAACTTTCAGGCCAATGCACCACAATGCACCTAACCCTATGTAGCTAAGCATGGACAAATTTTATTTTAATATTGTTTAAATGATTAACAACATTTTTTTTTACATTATTCTAATGTGAGGTATATATGGAATAACTGTTGTTTGTGACAAAATTAAATGAAATGACACTTTTTCGGCTTTAAGTTAAGGATTTGGGCCAGTTCAGGTGCCATTGTTAGGCCTTAATAAGTTGACCTTGACCTTGACCATTGTTAGGCTTTCCAGCAAGGCTGTTGCGTACCACCAGATGGAACCTAACATACCTCCAGTGGTACATGTACCACAGTTTGGGAATCACTGCTTTAGTTAATTAAATATCAGATATTGGACATATTGATGTGGTGCTTCACCTCTAACATTATAGAGGTTCCTTGCTGACCACACCTATAAAATCATTCTGTAAAACTTGGATTATGATTCTAGTACCACTCCGCAATCAGACTACCTTTCAAAAGGTTTATGAATGATTTATAATTAGGCTATTACTTAGGTTGTAAACATTTATAAATCATTAATAATCATAAACAAGTCAGACTGTTTTTTCAAACATCTATGCAGGCTCACTATTTGGCAAGATCACGTTAATGCTGCACTGCATCTATTTTGTTAAAGCTCAGATCTTGCTAGTTGCTAAGCTTTTTTTAACTTGATCGTGCAAAAGAGTAAGCCTGCATCGATGTATTAAAACTGTTAAAACTTATTTATATTGTTTTTTTTATGATTTATAAAGCATTTACACTAATTATGAACCATTCATAAACCCATTATGAACGTAGTCTTATTGTAAAGTGCTCCCCATTTTATAATAATGTTTTTGTATAAATAGTCTTTGTTTGAAAGTAGTAATGTATCCAGAGTTTCCCCTCGTATAAGTAGTTTGGGTCACCCTGCGTTCAGGAATTCAGGAGCAAAAATAATTTCATTACAATGAAAGGAAGGAATCACGGCATTTTTGAAATTTATTTGGCATGAAAATGCACATTCATATAAAATATTGTTATATTAGCTCATTTAAAATATCAGTTGAACCCTTATCTGTATGGCATGAACCTTTGAGAAGCAATTTTGGCTCTGATCCATTCTCATAGTTTAACAATCACATAAAACTAAAATATACCTGTCAGAAGGGTGTTGGTCCATCTGGGCAAACTGCCAGTGCACTGGGTAGATGTACATGTTGTAGTTCTTCTCAAAGTCTTGGGCCAGCAGCTCGATGGGGTGATCACCAGCGTGCAAGCGCCTCTCACTCTCAAAGATCTTCCTCACCTACAATTACAGAATACAACAAAATACAAATATTTACAAACTACAGTATATAGCATGGTTGGCTTGAGACCATAAAACACTGGGCTTTCTTAAGAGCATGAATTTCACATAATTTCCTTTTCCTATGGAACATGATAGATAGATACATACATACATACATACATACATAAATACATACATACATACATAGGATAATAAACTGATAATATAGAAATAATGGAGAATATTTTTGGAAAAAGTACAGTTTAAAAAGGTACACAGAGGATTAGTAGGATTAAAAAGTCTTTGTTCTCATGTTGCTCTCATGTAGCATATCTTACTCTAGCACGTTGTTTGGAAGTGAGGAAGCCAGGGGACATGGAGTCATGTTCATAGAGCTGCAGCAGCACATTTTTCAGCCAGTCCCTCATCCGTAGAGGGAATTGGACCAGCTCAGTGTCCAGACATGGAGCTATGACTGTGATGAAAGAAGGAAAGAGAGAGAGAGAGAGAGAAATCAGGGTAAAACACATTTTTGTGTTTCTCTAGTGTTTCATCTGAAAATGTCATTACTTAAAACATCTCCTATGTGCCAGCTCTCACATTTGCATGGCCCAGTGTAGTCGAGATGAAGTCTGTGCCCTCTCTTGGTGCCCTCCAGGTTGCATTTTGTAGCAAAGAGTTCACATGATGTGTCATATGTGTTATTGTCAGTCCCGCAAACCTGTTGAAGTAGAACATTGGAAAGCAATCAAATATGAGATGTTCCAAAAATGTTCCCAGTGTAGCTGTCATTAAGTTGTTCATTCTTACATGATCAAATTCATTCACGCTGGGAGGACACTCTGAGGGCTCCTGACACACACAGGCTGGCTTGTTGTCTGCATCAAGTTTGCAGGTCTTTCCACGTTTGCATCGGAAGTTGTCACATGGGTCTAGAAGAGAAGGAAAAAAAATTGCCACACAATATGATCCGTAACATACATTTCATCTGAACTATGACAGCAGTTTACACTCATTTATTATATCCATGCATTGCTTATGTCTTCATAAAGAATGACGGTTGAACAGTGATCAATGGAAAATAATGAGGTACAACCGCGGCACATCAGCCTCTACATTCCATCCCCATGTGAGTTTGCACAGTGCCTAGATTCAACCTGATCTCTCTCATTGACTCCTTAAGCCTGCAGAGTTGTGTTTTGGTAGTGACCGTGAAGCAGAGTGACACTATTCATGTGGGAGTTTTAGCAAAATAATCCAGTCAGCAGATTCCCCTGCGAGATTGTCAGGCTAGTGTGAAAAAATTTTGGTAGCCGCTATGGTGGTGCTGATGCTGGACAGCACTGTAGTTGCTGACTTGACTGGACACTGACCAGCAGGGGCTTCTGGGTGATGTATGCCTCCGCCAAGGGTGGGCCTGGCACTGGGGTAGAGATCCACTGTGGCCCTTATCTGCACTGGATTCATACCCACTAAAGGAGCCTGCAACATGGGAACAAGCAACACTGTCAGAGATCAGTGTCAATTCAACTAAGAAAATGAAAAAGTTTCATGGAGCCCACTGTACATCCAAAAATGAAATGATGACGATATTATGTTGCTGATATCTGCAGCATTTACCTCATGTGGCTGATTTTTTTTAAAGCAACGTAGAATATTTTCTCTCTGCCATCTACTGTATCTGCACGCTGGTTGCCCATATTATAATAGTATTGATTACATTACTGTTGCGCTTTCAGGATGCGTGCTCTTCCCCTGTATGTCCCCGTGACAAACTAGTTTCCCCACTCTAGGGATTAATGAATCATACCATATCATATTGTATCGTATCGTATCGTATCGTATGCAGTACCCATTTTCCTGCCCTTCTCCTCTTAGCCTTGTGCACTGCGTTGTCGATTCTGCTGTCCTCGGATTCCTCTGGTTGGCTCTCCTCCTGCTCAGGTCGGGTTTCATCCTTCTGTGGAGGGTGCTTCCTTGCCCTCTGGTTCTTTTTCTGCTTCCTTGTCTTTCCCTTGCTGTGACTTGCACTGTCATTCTTAGTTTTCTCATCTTCCCCTGCACCCTCCTTCCCAGCCAGCCGTGACCCCTCAAGCTCCACTTCTGCCTTGGCCTCTTTTTTACCTTTGTCCTTGTCATTTTTTCCTTCAGGGAGCTCATCCTGGTCGTCCACTTCCTCACTATCTGCTGGCTCTGTATTTTGCATGTCTTGTTCATAGTCGTCAGCTATGGTGGGTATTATTTTCTCACTGGTGAGCGTTTCTTTCTCATTAACATCTGAAACATCTGTCTTTGAAAGAAGCTGGGTTTTATCAGTGGGGGTTTTCATTTCCACAGACACAGGCAGTAGAGCTTGTGAAATGCCACTGTCAGCGGCATAGTCAAGATCTACTGGGATCTCTGACTCTGTGCTACCATCTGTTTCTTCCACCTCCACCTCTTTCTCTCCTCTGCCTCCTTTAGTGCTGATGGACTCTTCCTCCTTTGCCTTGAGAGATATTTCCTCCAGCACCACCTTGTCTTCCTTCTCCAGCACTTCAGCGTCTTGCTTGCTCTGTTCCTTCTCTTCCTCCTCATCTCTCACTTCTTTGGTGTCTTCCTCGATCTCTAAGTTGTCCTCCAGCTTTCTCTCCTCTTCCCCATCTTCATCATCCTCAATTATCTCCACAGCCTCCTCAGATTCCTCCTTCCCTTTGACCTCTTCCATTTCTTCCTCCTGCTCTCCTTCCTCTTCTTCCGCCTCTTTCTTCAGGAGGTCTACCAGTTCCTCTTCACTCAGGAGGACTGCAGTGGTTTTATCAGTCCTATCGGTCACCTCAAACACTCCTTCCTCCTTCTTAGTGTTAGCATTAGCATTGTCCTCAGAGATCATCTCCTCATCTCCTTGCTCCTGGCTGCTGGCTTCAAATGTGACAAAAGTGGGCAAGACCTGTCCCTTGTTGTTCTCCTCTGGGATAACATCCTTAACAGGAGAGAGGGGAAAGTTAAGTTTGAGATGAATACTAATTTGATATCAATTAAACAATGCGGTGCCTCAAAATTCAGTACCCCATCTTACCTTCTCTTTGGCTGTGTGTGAGGTCTTAAACAAAGCATGATATTTTCCATGTGGTTTACTTTTTACCTGGATATATTAGAATGAAAATAAATATTAATTCATTGAACACCAGAACAAAAATAGCAAAAGATATCACATCTTTCTTCTGGGAATATTTACATGGCAATATTTACTTGACAAATCAAGAAAAATACTTACAGACAGAGCAAACGTTGCTGCCAATAAGCAAATAAACACCAACTGGGCCCTCATCCCTATAACAGTAATATGAATAGTTTAAATATTGGACAATAATTGAAACCAAATTTGATTACATATAATACTAGGAACCCATGCTTCTGTGTAGGGTAGCCATGGGTTTCTTAAATCCGATATGGTAAACATTTCATTACAAACTGATGAAGAAAACTCAGAAATAGATGGATATCTGGTCACAATAATATGTGAACTTGGCAGACTTTTCCAAGTCAAAGTGTCTGAGTGCATCTGTATGCAGCCAATAGATTCATAACAAGGAGAGCCACAGGATTAGCCTGCACTGTTGTCAAGGTTACAGGCCTCTGAGATACACCCCTCTCTCTGAAGTCACATTCAGAGCTTGTAGAGACTAAAGTAAACATCAGAAGCTACCAGACTGGAAAACGTTGACTAAGTCCACAAACTTTTTGTCTCTCTGAACGGAAACAAAGCAGACATTACTGGGCCTGTCCGGGGGAACAATAGCTGCCTGGGTTAGACCCAGTGGACCCCCAAATGTGTGCAGAAAGGAGCATGAGAATTTGCCAAAAGTTATAAATCACTCTAAATTATTTCTAACTTGACGACTCTGTTCTGAAGGCAGTGTTACAAAATATCACATGCCCATTTCATTTTTAAAGTTTTGCCCATATTGCATGAAAGGGATGAAATTTATCCTGTAAAATAGTGAATTTAAGAATTTGCAGGATGAAATGATGTCTAAGACAGTATTTCATAAGTACTTAAGATGCTTGCATATATCAGTGATGCACAGACCTATTTAAGCAATATCTAAAGTTTGTCTGTACTGTTTCGGTCACTGTTTCTTCACATGTACAACAATAATCCAGGCATCAATGTCATCGGGGAACAGCAAAGCAAACTTTTGCCTGTGACAAATGCTACAGTACAGGCTTGCTAGTAGTCATTGCATGTACCAGACAACAGGTTGGATTCAAGTCAGATACACATTAGTGAGCCAATAACATGACACAACCCCCCCTCTTGATCATCACAGTATTACCCCTTAAAAATGTTGAAAAGTTGCAGAAATCAAGACAATACCTGAGGTTGGCAGCAGAAACAGAACTGAGAATCCTGCACAAATACCAAAATTGGCCTGTGTTGAACCTGGGAAGATGATGTCCTTTCGTATTCAAGACAGCGCTCAAACTGTCCACACA
>OMLB01035093.1:0-11867 GCA_900302555.1 Myripristis jacobus | reverse complement strand
GAGAGAGATGGAAAGATGAGAAGGGGCGGTTGGAGAGGGAAGGAGAGAGGAAGACTGAGCTAGAGGGGGAAAAAATTGAGAGGAAGAAATTAAAGAGGGATTGCCATGAGAGAGAGAGAGAGAGAGAGAGAGATGTAAGCTTGGCCAGAAGGGAGGAGGGATCAAGAAATGGTGAACTGGTAGGTAGAAAGAGGCAGAGAGAGAGAGAGAAGAGAGAGAGGGAGAGAGAGAGAGATGAAGAGTAAGAGGAGCAGGGTGAATAAGGTTGTGCTGCGGTGATGAGAGAAACAGGGGGAGCCGTCCCCACCTCCCCCCATCGTTCAGTCTCTCTCTCAAGGCCACCTCATAACAGGCAGGGTTCACAGCTCTGGATCACTCAGCCTCACAATAAATAGACTATAGACTCTATTTTTTATTGCAGTCCGCGCTTATTAAAACCTGTACCCTTTTCTATCAAATCTGATGCTCAATGGACTCACCCCTATTAACCTCTCAGTTTCAAGCAGCATTCAGTCTTGAAAATGTTATGAGAGAAAATTTAAGACATTTTTTGTTGTTGTTATTTGCACAGAGCCGCTGAAAGAGAGACAAGCTAATAGGCCTCAGCAAAACCTCAGTATGCAAGTTCATTAACTAGCACACAAGGATCTCTAGTCAAAAGAGAAATCTGACATATAAAACATAATCAATCACTTTTTTCCTTTATGCATGACCGTGGCATTGAGGGTCTTTTAATTTTAGTTTATGACCCTGCCTACCTAGAAAGCCAGCAAGGCTTACTTGCTAACCTAAATAACTAAGTGAGGCTGGCTTGCATTTTTTTTGTTTTGTTTATATAGTATGTAGTATAGTTTCTCTCTCCTTCTGCTCTTGCCTTTTTTCACTGTGTCCACAGAGTTAACAAAAATGTAGAGGAAACACTCCTTACGCACACATTTCCAATGTAATCTCAGAATACAACGCCAATAGAGGCAAATTTAGAAACGCCCTCTTGTTGTTTTCTCCATGCTTCTTTTTCACTGAGACTAAATGGTGGTTTTATCACTTAACTTTATCATTACTGCCACCAAGATGGTATAGAGCCAAGATGGTTCACTTGTGGGCTACGGTTCACTTGTCCTTATTTTTTTCATTTCTGGAAAAAATAAGGACACCTTGGCACCAAAACTTTATTGGTTCTGACGTATTTTTACTCTTACTAATAAAAGTGCATGGCGCTTATTTATTTGAGCAATATATTTGAATGATATCAGCAGTGTTGTGGCATTTAACTCAGACTCTCATTTAGTGCTTTTTGGACTGGGTGTGATTTGATGACATGGCCCTGTGGTGTTCAAATAGCTTAGATGCTGACAATGCCCAATGTATGTAACACTGGCTGTTAATGACTACAGAAAAAGTAACAGAATTATGCTCACAATATGAATAGATAACATTCGCTTCATACATGAGGTCCATTAGAAGCAATAGCCAACTGGTTGAGGATATAATATAACGTCAGGGCTGCTCACTGTATTTCTACGGCTCAATCGTCCCAGTTCACGGGTGCTGGCTTGGAGAGACACAGTCCATGAAGTTGTGGTCTCTTCCCGCCTGTTGCAACATCTGTCACTCCACAAGTAAACTTTGACCCTCAAACAATGGATGTAGCCACAATCCCAGAGCTTCACTTTAATCAGCGCCTCGAGAAAGTTTTAGTTATGCCAGTTATCGTCGCCTAATGGAAAATGTGAGATAAGGCGTTTTAATTTTGCATTCCCTCTAAATTGTCATGTGTATAAACAACATGCACTATTTGCATGTGAAATCTTCCCTTTCCCTCTCAACACTCGCCGCCACGTAGCTTTCCCGAGTGACATCTGTATGAAATGGATTTCGGGATATGGAGAACAGCAAAGGATACGCTCGTTGTGTCGTACGAGGGCTCCAAATCTGGGCCACATTCAGTTTGGATTGGTGCGACCTTGTTGAGCAAGTATGCGGTCTTGAAATGTGACCTTCAAAGGAGGCGGCCCCTGAATTGGGACACCGCTATTTTTTTTTAGCATGATTAACCTTTATTCTTTGGCTCCGCCCACTGAGATTTAACTCAACCAATGAGAGTATTTCTGCTTGTGAGATATAGCTACACAAGTGCAACCTGCAGTGAGTATGGGAGTGACAGGAAAGGCGTGTGTGGGAGACATGCAATGTAAGAAGTTATGGTGTGTTTATGCGCTTTAACTGAGACTTCCACTGACAGAACAAAAAAAAAAGATTTGTGTTTCATGCTCCTCGTGTTGTGCGGTGTAGGATGGGGATACTGAGAGCACCAACGGAGTCGGTAAATCATAAGCAGTTAATAATGTGCTTACTCCTCACATCAGCGCCGAGTCTCGTCACTGAGTCAGACTGTGTGGGTGTGTGTCAGTGGGACACAGAGCTAGTGACGGGGACATGCCTGTCACACAAGCGCACATGCACACACATATACACACACCCACACACACACACACACACACAAACACATGTCCCAGTGATGAGCTCAAGAGAGTTCACATTGTAGTATTGTGTACTGAGTGGAAATGTGTCATACTGGCACATAAATAACACCTTCGCCTGGTGTGAAACAGCTGCATGTGTGTGTGTGTGTGTGTGTGTGTGTGTGTGTGTGTGTGTGTGTGTGTGTGTGTGTAGGTGGGTGAGTGGATGAATATGTATGTGGGCCAGTACAGTGCTGTATGGTCTTTGTCGTGCCTGTGCAAGTGTACACACATATAGAAATACATTTGCATTAGTGGTCAAATATTTCTGAAGCATATTCATTTGCATATTTTAATCCAATTACATGTTAATGTATTCTCTGTTGACTTGGTTGAATAATATACAGGCAGATGATCATAAACAGATTATGCAGATGAATGATAATGTGTGTTCAATTAACTAATGGATACTCTCTCTCTCTCTCTCTCTCTCTCTCTCTCTCCAGCTGATATTATCTCCACTGTCGAGTTCAACCACACAGGAGAGCTCCTGGCCACAGGGGACAAGGGGGGCCGAGTGGTCATCTTCCAGAGGGAACCTGAGGTAGGGGCACACACACACACACACACACACACACACACACGTGCAGTTTTAACTCCAGCAGTGACGGTAGTGATGAGCACACACTGTTCCTCTCCAGCTGCAGTCTACACAGACAGATTGGTAGTTGATGCCCCTACTGTGTGTGAGAGTGTGTTATTACAGGTGTGCAGGGCCCGTGTCACACTATTTCTTCGAGGTAGAGGTGACTGACTCCAACCTCCTGTGCTACATTGCACTTTGATTTCACATGTGATCGAGTCAGTGCACAGTGAAAATTTATCGCTCACCTTGATTCTCACCTTTTTCCTTGCCCACGTCCATCCCTTCCTTTCCCCATGCCTCTTTCTCTCTCTCTCTGAGTTTCTCTTTCTCTTCTATCCATCATCCCTACCTCTTGCTCGTTCCTTCCTTCCTTGCCTCTCTTTCCCCACTAGAGCAAAACTGAACCATTCTCCCAGGGAGAGTACAATGTCTACAGCACCTTCCAGAGCCATGAGCCCGAGTTTGACTACCTTAAGAGTCTGGAGATCGAGGAGAAGATCAATAAGATCCGATGGCTGCCTCAGCAGAACGCCGCCCACTTCCTCCTCTCCACCAATGGTGAGACAACCCCAGCTCCAAAGAAGCACAAAGTCGGAACAAGCTGAATTGTTGTCGGAGCCAATCGGCCTTTATCACTGCTAGCTCTTTGATAACAGTTCGGTGTGTGTGTGCCTTAAGGTTATGGTTGAGTGAGGCTTTCCAAGTTATGTCCACTTGGTTAAGGTTAGACTCATGTTCAGGTGGAGGCTTATATCAACGCTGTTTTGATGAATGGGCAATTGGCTAGTGGGATTTATAATAGTATGTTGTGACGTACTGAGGTGATATTGGCTGAAACTGGGTCTGTCTCATTTAGAGGGAAGCTTCCTATCACCTTGGTACTTAGTTAGGGATGTTCCCTTGGTGCCAATTTAGTACAAAAGATAACATGACGTCTGTGATCTTCATGCAGTGCTGTGCCAAAATAAAGCCCCGTAATGTAATGTGATGTAACGTAACAGAACGTGACTTTGTGATGTATTGACTGACCTTGTTGCCGCTCATGCCCGACATGTTCCTCATGACATGATCATTTCAAACAGAGCCATGACGAGTCTGTGTAGGAAAAAGATGTTTATTTTGCGAGAGAGTACATGTGAGTCTGCATCCAACCGGCTGTTACACTGTTTTCAATGCTGAAACCTGCGCGTCTTCTGTCTCCATCCTACAGAAAATCTCTGATATTAGTGACTACACAGCCTAAATTAGGAAAAGTATGTTATGAAATGCCCAAAAAAGAAAAAAAAATTCCAGTTGTCTAGGGACCTAACTGGGCTTAACAACCTTAGCATAATGCAACTCATTCCCTGACTGATGAATTTAAATTAAAACCTAAAATAACAGGTCTCATAGTTTTGCGTTTAATAAACATTAATACAAACATGACATTTAGTGATCATACGTAAACAATCCTAATCCGGCATATTTCCAAAAACCATACCACATTAGCAACCTTCCTTGCAAATGAGACAGAGGCCAGATTTCACCCTGCATGTGAGTTATGACAAGCGATCATTTCTGTCTCTCAGGGGGAGAAAAAAATAATAACCTATCTATCCAATATTGTGTCTTCTAGGTAGGAGATAGGCATGGTTTCTAATATTTGACTTTGGCATGGTCATTTCAACTATCTGTACTCAACTATCTGTGCTCACAAGTGTTTACTTTCCCGGCAGATATTTCACAAAATATATCCATGCAGTGTGTAGAGTGTAGGGTTGATCCCACCAGTTGGAATAAAGCCCACATTTGAATTTGGGTCACTTGGGTCAGAAAGCAATTTTTCCCTAAGAAGATGGGATATTTAAGCTTATAGGTTTGCAGTGCATTAAGGGCTTTTTTGCATGCATTGCACCACACAATTCTTCAGTCACACAAAGGCAACAGTAGTACATTAGGATCTTAGTTTATACCCCTTAGAGGAGAGACCCCCCCCTCCCTCATCAGTGTGCATTTAAGTTTACAGCTTTATTGGGAAGTCCACAGATTGTTCTTGAGCAGATAATTGATTTCTCTAAGCACTATATTATTTATGATTGAGGGTATGAAAAATGTAAGACCTGCCTCAGCAGTTAGCTAATGCTGCTGCTGAAACTCTTCATTCAGTAATAATAACACAAAGACTTTGTGTTTCTGTGAGGGTTAATAAAATAATCCGTCAGGGTGCATGTTTGGTTTACAGTACAAGCTGTTTAGCAGTGCGGTGGATTTTTCTGTTTATCCATGATATCTAATGTGTTCACGTGCCTGAGTGGACTGTCTCTTTATGCCAGAATCTTAAATTAGTGCCTCTGTAAAACTGGCCTTTACAGATTGATAGTACATTCTATATTTAGCCGGTTTTGATGCCTCTTAATGGCGATAAAAGTCAGACTGTCAGATTGCCGGCTAACTGCAGAGCACGCAAAAAAAAGAAAAAAAAAGAATCTGCTGATTACATTTTATTTTTAAATCATCACCGTTATTAAGTGTCTGATTTGCTAATGCTCCTTTTTGTCTTCCAGATAAGACCATTAAATTGTGGAAGGTGAGTGAAAGAGATAAGCGGCCGGAAGGATACAACCTGAAGGATGAGGAGGGCCGCATCAAAGACATTTCCACTGTCACTTCACTACAGGTTACCATCTATCTATCTATCTATCTATCTATCTATCTATCTATCTATCTATCTATCTATCTGTCTATCTATCTATCTATCTATCTATCTATCTATCTATCTATCTATCCCTGCATGCACACACTCACGCACATGAACACACGCACTGAAACATTCATAAACGCAGTAGGTTGGACAGCAGAAGTAGGTCAGTGGGTACAGATGTGTGTGCATGTGCAAAAGTGGGTCACTGGCACAAAGGTGTGTGTATGTTTGTGTGTGTGTGTGTGTGTGTGTGTGTGTGTGGGGCTCATATTCACTGCTGCCAGCTGCACA
The DNA here is from genome assembly GCA_900302555.1 of Myripristis jacobus. NCBI lineage: Eukaryota > Metazoa > Chordata > Actinopteri > Holocentriformes > Holocentridae > Myripristis > Myripristis jacobus. The sequence continues at coordinate 5,788 of OMLB01035093.1, read as the reverse complement.
AAACAACAACATGACATCTGCAGAGGATTTAAATCCATGTAAACGTCGGTGTGTCTGTTTGCAGTAATAATCAGATTCTTCACTGTCCATATTGATATACAGTCACATCGCAGCGCCTGTGTGTGTGTGTCTTTACATATCCTTCTATGTCTGTGTGTATGCACGCATGTTTATGTGCATACTTCCCCCACCCCCCCAGTGTGATATATGTAAATCAGGATGCACTTTAAAGCTGTGAAGACTCAGATTCTATGTAAATCATGCACTGGCACAGATAAATTTGTTAATGCAAATGATGCTATGTAAAAAAAACAGATGGGCAACCAAATGAGCTCACGTTAAATGTAGACTCTGAAGTCATACATTAAACCTGCAGTCTCTACTGTGCAATTAAGGATATATGTGAATTTGGTGTCTGGCATTATATGTAATACTGATATCAACGATCTGCACACTCAGGATGTTAAATTGTTCTCTCTCTCTGCTCTAGGTGCCGGTGTTGAAGCCGATGGACCTGATGGTGGAGGTGAGCCCGCGGCGGGTCTTTGCCAACGCCCACACCTACCACGTCAACTCCATCTCGGTCAACTCCGACTGTGAGACGTACATGTCAGCCGACGACCTGAGGATCAACCTCTGGCATCTGGGCATCACTGACCGCAGCTTCAGTATCCTTACGCTGTTGTTTCTCGCTCAGCGGACATTCAGCGAGGTTGGAAATCAGAGGAGCGGTGTGAGAAAAGGCAGGAATAGATTTATTAACGCGCATATTTAAAGACACAGTTATTCATCAGCGTGTTAACACGTAGCTGCATGCAAATGCTCAGTAATCTCCCCCTCTGCCCACACACTTACACACTCATAAAACAAACTCAAGCACTTCAACTCCCCACCATGCCGTTGCTCCCCTGTATAAAGAAATGCACAAAGACACACTGCAATGGGGGAGGGGGAATATTATTCTTGAGGAGTGAAAATGTAGCTTAATGAATAATTCAAAGGCTGCATAAATATTTCAACCCCCTTTTTCTGGGTTCTAATCCAGCTCAATAGGACACAGTAGAGTCATATCCCCGTCCCAGACGGGATTTATGCTTTTACAGTTTATCTGAGTATGGAATTACTTTTCTCCCAACAATTCCCCGAAGACACATATTGGTGTGTTTTATTTGCTGCTGTAAATAATGGGGAATGTACACATTTGCATACGCTCGTGGTATCATTTTCAGTGTGGACCCCCTTTTTGTACCCTTGTGTGCATTTCCACCTAAACACAAACAAAATCAAATTAGTTTTATCACTCCGTCAGCGAGTGAATGACTGACTGACTGAATGAATGAATGAGTGCAGTCAGTGTGTATAGATATCTATATCCAGTATTTGGTGGAATGCAGCACATACAGACAGGTGTCTGGGCTAAAACAGAGCGCCAGCCCTGGGAACTGCTTTCTCTTTGTTGTTTCCCTGAACGATGCCTCTCTCCCAGACATCGTGGACATCAAGCCAGCCAACATGGAGGATCTGACAGAAGTGATCACAGCGGCTGAGTTTCACCCCCACCACTGTAACTTGTTTGTCTACAGCAGCAGCAAGGGCACGCTGCGCCTCTGTGACATGAGAGAGGCAGCGCTGTGTGACAAGCACTCCAAATGTGAGTATGCAGCCTGCCGAGAGCCAGGGTGCAGGCAGACACAAAGATGTGTGTCTTGCAATAAATCCTGTAAATGTAAAGGTGCAATAGGTAAAAAATGTTTTCCAGTCCAGTAGCACATAATATCTGCTGAGGTTGGGCAGGGTTGTTTATCAACACTAGTAACTCACTTTCCAGTCTCTGCAGTTCTCTGCTTTGGAACCAGAGCATGTAATAACACATTTCTTTGCACTGCAGGTCCTCTCTTTGATTAAAACACAACAAGGCTACTGATATAACCTACACGTGATATTTTTGTTTTCATTTTGTTTTGTTTTTATCTGATTTTCTAAAAAGACCACAATTTCCTTCTGTCTTTTGTCTTATACTTCCCATTTACATTTCCCTAACTAGCGAAACAGAGTGTTTTTACCTTTTTTTTGTTGTTATTTTAGTTGTAAAATTAGCTTTGAATGATTTCCAAATGGCATTAGAAAGGTCTAGAAATTCTTAATTTTGCCTTTCTGAAACCCGTCACTCTGCTGAATACACACAGACAAGCAGGGCCCAACCCTTGTGTGTACACACAGCAGTCCTCGGGATGGTCCCGCACACAGACGCACGTCATCACACTTTTCATTTCTTTTCATTTCATTTGTATCACACAGGAAAGTGACACCACAGATTACAATGACAATTACAATTAGAAGTGGCCTGACTCGCTTAAAAACAGTTTTGCAGCAGGAGCTACACAGACACAACAGGGGAGAGGACGGAGGGGGTGGGATGGTTATTTGAGCTTAAATCCGTGGTTGCAGGTGTGTCCTTCCATCAGATAACATTTATAGGCTTGTTTGAATTATGTACTAGAGGCTATTGATCTAATGTAGAGAAGGATCTCATATCAGATTCTAGTGTATGTATGGAAAAGTGATCTCTGAGCATAACCGTTTTTATAAGCCGGTATTCACTTAAATACATGTGAAACTGACCTTGATAAATGTATGTGAAATTGATCTGAAGTGTTGGAGGAGAGATATTATTTGGGATCTGATGGTAGAATTTAATAACTAGATTATTGTTTCAGTTCTGATAGGTCAGGGTGTTAAAATGCAAGACTGTAGTACAGCGGTGTGTCCAAGGGCGGAGTTTGCCGTGGATCTTATAAGCTCTATTGTGTCGTCTTGCTATTGGTTCAGTGATTTCCTACGATATTGATGAGAGAATGATTGCAGATGGATATGGTTCTGAGACAGTATGGGTGCGATATGCTCTGATCTTGACATAAACACACAATCCCCGGTGATTTCCAAAATGAGTGGGTTCAGACACAGGGTTCAGATATAGATTTCTCAGGGGAATTTGAATGATTTATGTCTGTCTGTAGTGTTTGTCGCCAGACTCGTAACCCTGTTTTCATGACTCGTGACTGGACTCAGACTTGAACTTGTGCATTAGCTGCCTTTGAACTCGGAAGCCGTAGTTAAGCACTTGAACTTTTGCTTTTTCTTCTTTGTCAAACAGAGGTGTAGAGACTTACTGTACTTAGTAAATGCGGTAGCGGAAATGACATTCATGCCTCTTGTGAGTTTATAAAGTATGCTGCATTACAAGTGTAAGTGGGTTCTCACCTGCTCACAGTGTGCAGCGTGCAAAGATGCTGAGGAAAACCCCTCAAGTTACTAGAGGTTATTTAACACACTACACTGTTTTCCTCTGTCTGCCAAATTTGTACTGTACATGGCTATCAATATATTTTGAGGCACATCCAGTTAATAAATGACATAGCTGTCATCAGTTTTTGTTGTCATTTATGTTTAGTTTATAATCTTTTTAAACATACTGTATGTCAGCGTGACAATCAACTCAGACATGGACAGATGACTGGACTAAGAGGTGACTTGGACTCAAAATTGGTGACTCGACTTGAACACTGACTCGATTTGGACTCGCGGTCTAGTGACTCGATGACAACACTGGTGATCACACATGCAAACACACTCACACACATAATGTATGCTCATTGTGTACCACACACACGCATACAGTGTATCAGGGGTCAGCAACCTTAGGCACATTAACAAATGACGCAATAACAAAAAGTGGACAAGAGAGGATTTTTTTTTAGGAAACACTGAATTTCGTTCTCATCTGCGTGCCACATTAGTCTACCTCTTGCATAGCTATTGGCTGTTGTGTTATTCAGTGTGATTGATGGTACAACCTCCTGCTCAAATTGAGTCAGCAAAGCCGGTTCAGGCTCAGTAGACGATAGCAGCCCTATTCGTTGAGAAAGCTAAAGTAAAGGTCTGTGCATCCCAGTCCTCATGCACAGAGGACCGAGGTGCCCTGTGTATTTTATGTTTTGAAAATGCTGTTTCCCCAGCAGTGAGTGTGAAGCTCAAGATCAGAATCCATCAAATGTGCTATGTCCAAGCAAGCCAACACCTTCAAAGGCTTTTTTTTTTTGATAACTCACCACCGAGAAAACCTGGTGAATCCTCAAAGTCTGTTGTTGCTGTGCATGTCGTGTGTATGGATGGAATAAAATTACAAGATCCGTTTGAGATTTTGATGTTCATGTGATGTCGTAATTGAACTTAAAATGTCGATATGGCATGCTCTTCTCTCCTCTGCAGTGTTCGAGGAGCCTGAGGACCCCAACGCCCGCTCCTTCTTCTCTGAGATCATCTCCTCGGTGTCGGATGTCAAATTCAGCCACAGCGGGCGCTACTTGCTCACCAGAGACTATCTGACCACCAAAGTGTGGGACCTCAACATGGAGAGCAAGCCTTTGGAGACATACCAGGTGGGATCGCATGTGTCTGACTGGGTGTCTTAAGGATAGAAAGTACTGTTGAAATACACGAAACTTGCATGAATTGTAGTGTCACGGCATAGTGTTTCCCCCCCAGGTTTCTGTTTAAGTCACTGTGTTGAATTTAGATCTCAAACACTCCACTAAAATGCACTCTGATGAAATTCCCTCTGACAAGGTGCTCTCTCGATTCTAGGCAAGGTGAACCAATCGATAGTCTGGGAAGCATTTACCTAGAGTGTGTTTTTGTGCCGTGTTTGTGATTTCCACTCAACTCCTAAAAGGCAAAGAGGCAAAACCGCAACTAAAATGCTGATTTGGAGTAATCCTCCAGTCTCCCCAGCTTCATACCAATGCAAAATGTCAAGTGCCATCGCAGACACTGTTTCAGAATTCCCATTAAATAGTGCTGGCACGCGGCGAGCAGCGCTGTCGTGCTTCTCGAACGTACGAGGTGAGTAATCGCGCCTTACCGAAAGAAAGTGCTGTCATCCCGGGGAAAATATACATCCCATTTGTGAGAGAAATGCATCATGGGAAGATGGTGATCTCTCAGAATCATAGTGGAGGGAGATGATGAGATTTTGTCCAAAACCTTTTAAGGATAATTGCCTCTGTTGCATGCCAGAAAATAATACACTCCTCGTCAGCGGAGAACCGGCGTCACTGACTTTTGATTTTGGACCATATTTTGTAGACGCACGTGTGTATGTGTAAGTGTAAGTGTGTGTTTGTGAGAAGGATATATGCATAACAGAAGCCGCCACAGAGAGTTCATTATTATTATGGCACTATGTGGGATGAGAGATTAAGTGTGCCTAACATGCTTTTGAATATGCACGCATGTATATATTAGAGAAAGGACATGCTTTAAGTTAATCCTTATACAGTGCACTAAGCTTTTTTTTCTCTTTCTCTACAGCTTTCTCACTGTCACTCTCACACACACACACACACACACACACACACACATATGCACTCAATTTATCTCCAAACAAATTTGTAATGTCACCTGTGAGTGTTTACAGTAGGCCATACAGGCGACTGTTTATGCATTTATGCGCAGCAGAACTGTCTGTCAACTCTCTTGTTCAATATGTGCTTAGTATTCCTGCCGCGGGCATGTGGGTGAGCTAACGCATGTGTGTGTGTGTGTGTGTGTGTGCATGTGTGTGCGTGCCTCTTCTTGACGTGTGAGAGGCTATGAGGCAGCCGAGAGTGGGAGGCTGAGACGCACTGCTGCTATTTATAGGCGCCGAGCCTCCACTCATAAAGTGAAGCGGGAAGGAGGGATACCTTACACAGCCCTGACACCTAGATCTGCAATGCAGCAAGGAGAG
>OMLB01035091.1:0-14438 GCA_900302555.1 Myripristis jacobus | reverse complement strand
GGGACGTAAAAACAAAAGTTCTGGTTAATTTTAAGAGGCATGCCCTTTGGGACTGTATTCAAAGCAAGGGTTCAGTACTGGATCAGTACTCAGTATCAGCTGATGCTCACAGTCCTGCACTCGGCATTTGGAGTGAGGAAATGGTATCAGTGAACCTCTACTGCCCATAGTTGTGAACACTGTCCTTACCCCGGGCTAAAGAAGCTCTCAGCCCATGATAAGGACAGTGTGAACACACGTCACAGTTCAGAGAAATTAATGACTCTTCTTAAGTCTGCAATGTCCCGGTCAATTTTGTGTGTAGTTACAAGCGATGGTTCTTCTTACCCACAGGGTCAATTTACCGCATTCTCCCCAATAGAAAACTAGTTGTAGCTGGACCACTGCTGCAACTTGACTCACTGAAATTGAACAGTTTATTTTCATGCATGTTCCTGTATACAAGCACCAGCGTGAAGTTCCTTCCGATTTAGCACGGGGCAGAGGTGACACTGCCGTCTGTCTCCTCTAACCTGAGACTGCCTGCTCTCAAAGCGCTGTGCACATGGGAATGCAACGAAGGCCTTGCGAAATTCATGTGTAATGGATTCACAGGAAGAGTGAATGGTGACTCAAATCTCAGCCATATAAAGACTTTTCTTGGCTACTGAAGCCTATTCCTATATTTGGAATATTTCCACATGATTACAACTAGTAGTGGACTTGACAGGACTAATCCAGTTAGGAACATATCACACATATCAAAGCCTGAGATTCATGAAAATATTTAATAGTTGAGTGAAAACCTTAAATGTATCTTTTGAATTTCAAATAGCTCTTTTTTTTCAGCGTGCTGTCTCCTGTATGTGGCACACCAGGGTGATGTGGTGTGTTATCGACCTGAGTATCTCTGTTGGTTTCAGTAGCTCATATCTGAGATGAGACCTGAGCGAAACGCTTCACACAGAGTAAGTCACCTGAAATACCTGATCACATGATAGTGATGTGTTTGACTAACATTTCTCTACGTGTCCCGGCAATATTAAGCAATAAGCTCCCTCTCGTTTGAAATGTATTCCCTGTCAACAACTGCGCGCTAATGCAGAACCTGTGACGCACTTGTATTTCACAACCATGTTAAATTTAATTTCCTTTCCTTTTTCCATGACTAGATCAAGCACTCCTAAATAAGACCAGCGCACTTTTCTGCCTCACTTGTCTTACCTTTACAGTGGTAAACACACCCTGTGGTGCAAGAGAGATGGATGGAGTGGGTCAATACATTTGCAACTATTTAACTGTGATGTTATAATGAACACATGGTTTTTAGAGTTGGATGGGTGTAGGAAACGCCGTGGGACACTTTGCAACTTGTACAATGATCATGGTAATTAGAATAAATCAAACTATGGTCCATTTTAGCACCACATATGGACAGGTGAGCCTCATATGCAAGGCCAAGTTTTTGTCGACTGATTGGCTTTCATACTGAAAAAAAAAAATTGCGGATTTCAAAATGCCCCGAAACTTTTCTGAAACATGTCAGACTTCCTTAATATCAGAGGGAAATGGTGAAATGGTATTTATTTTTTCTCCACTTCAAAGGTTTCTTGGCTTTCTCTTAGACTCCCAGTATTAATTTAGATTTGTATTGTCAATACAAAGTAGCAGAATATATTTATCTCATGAAGAAAATGTTTTTCTTTAACCTCTATATACTGTAAATATACAATAACCCTAACCAGTCAAATACAGAGGTGGGGACAAACTTGTTCAGGTTCCCATTATGTGGGTTAGAACAGGGGACCCTGGGAGAGCACATATGGAGAACCGGGGAACACAGAACGCTTGGAACACAGGAATGACTCCTTGATTCACCACAACTACATATTATTTCACATGAAATGATTGTAATGGCCCAGATATACTGTACTATATATACTGATTTTGTCTATTTGTGTGTAATCTTGTCTAGAAAATAGTAATGACATCTTACAGAGATGGTGAGAATCCTTTTGCAAGTGATCTCAACCTTTGAAGCTTTGAAACCCGTCTTAAAAATCCTCTGTTTATGGTCAAACATACTTGTCAGTTTTAGAAAGTGGCCACATCACGCCAACATCCGCGCTACTTCTCATAAAAACAACTAGAGAATAGCCGACAGGGTCAGCTTCTCGTTTCACAGGAACTGTCTTGTGGTGACTTCATGGCTGCTGCCTACGCTGTTAAAACAGGCTCAGATGTAAGAAAACCTCAGCGCTCTAAGTGAGAATCCAGGCAGCCAGCATTATCAAAAATCATTTGTTCTTTCCATAATCTGTACATGGCAAGAACTGGAATCCCGTTTTCTGTAAAAATTCACTGTAACTACCTATGTATTTTTCATTTCAAAATCAAGTGTCAGTTCAAATTCACCATGCTTTTTCATATCAGCTAGATGACTTTCCTCATTCAAAAATCTTTCCACTAACATTTACTGAAGTTTAAACTTAAAGTTTGTTCCTGTATGTGAAGAAAAAGACATTTTTAGCTTCAGATCACGGCTCCTGTAAGAATAAAGCTTAAGGTAGATACAGCTTAAGGCTTGTCCTAAGTTGATGTCACAACTCACCAACAGATCCCCAACACATCCACAGAGGAAAAGCGGTTAGTAACGGGCTTCTGCCCCACATGGCTGCGGCAATGGAAACTCAACACACACGCTGATGGCCCACCGGGCGTATTCGTCGGACTTCAGATGGCAGAGCGCTGTGCAGGGCAAGGAGGACGCAGTGAAGGTGGTTTGTGTGTGAGCTCGCGTGAAGACTTGAATGTTGCATACCCATACACCCAGAAGGAAGTTGTGGTCTGAGCTCTGAGTCCATTCGCCTCAGATCTTGTCAGACCACTCCCCTTTCAACATCTAACCAGAGGAAGGACCTGCATTATCTGGGCTTTGGTCTCTAGTGACGCGCTTCGCTCTTGATATTCTCACTTTTGATAACATTCTAGCAAAGACTGTGTTTACTCTTTAATGAGCTTTCCACTTCGACCTAACTGAACCTGATGGCGGGGAAAAAAAGCAAAAGCACAAGTTACTACACATCAGTTTGATCATAAAATATTTATTAGGGTTATTTAGACATTGTACATCAGTGATTACGAGCGGAGTCATATGTCAGAAATCTCACTACGATGAATAGTGAACAGGAACAGAACCTAACAAGCGGGTTAAGAGAGGATGGGTTCTCCTCTTCGGTTTGGAACGAGCAGCTTCCTGTTAGCGGTCAACCTCGCCAAACACTATGTCCTGTGTGCCTGTCATGAGAAAACATGAAGACAGCTTAATGTACATCCACAACATCCACATTTCACAGTGTTTACTCAACACTTGCGGGCATCAAGGAGTCTATCTTTGAATCATTCTCAGAGGAAATGACCAATGATTAGTGTCTTACCAATAATGGCCACCACGTCAGCCAGCATGTGTCCCTTGGCCATTTTATCCAGACCAGCCTACAAAGAAGAAGAGCATTTATTATGATTCAAGATTACACAAACCCACAGTGTTCGTCACATTATGTAAAACAGGAAGGCCAGTTAAGCTCATATGAAATTTAATATTCATAATTCATGCGCTTGTAGCCTGAAGTTCATGCTGCAAAGTAATCTAATAGTTTGTTTTCGCAACTTTAAAGACATTTAGCCTTGAAGACCAAAATTCAAATGACTACGTTAAACAGCTATTCATGTAGCCATAAGCCAGGATGAGCAGGAAAGAGGGAGACGAGGGTTTGTGTGTGCTTTTAAAAATGGTCCTATAGTGCTTTATGAAATGTACTTAATGAACTAAAAGTAGCCTTAAGGAGGAGCCGTTAAACATGCTGAATAATTAATGGCTGGCGTATTCAATAATTCACAGTGTCTTGTGAAGTTTAAGCGCGCACCAAGTGAGCGAATCCGGGAGCTTTGATCTTGCAGCGGTAAGGTCTGCTGGAACCGTCCGAGACCAGATAAACACCAAACTCTCCCTGGAAGCAACAAAGGGAAACACACACACACACACACGCACGCACACACACACACAAAAATAAATAAATACACACAGGCGAGAAGCGAGCAGGTTACATAACAAAGGCAACAAAGGCCTTGAAGGCTCTGGAAGGAATCCCAATTAAAGGGAATCTCAAGTTTCAGAGAACTTGTGCCCACATCTGTGTAGCGAGGATCTACAGAGTCCAACATTTTCAAAGCAAGTGGGAGTTTTTGTTTGCTTGTTTCAAATTGCTGACTACCGCGAGTCTGTCAGAGCATGTACACATCGTTGTGCCTATGGGGCTGGTGAAAAGAAGACAGCAAGAAGGCAAACGATTTCAAGTATTATTCCAGAAATTCAAGACGAATGAAGCTTAGGTCTATCTTTTCTGTGCACATGATGAATCGCAAATGTTTAAGTGAGACATGTGGCGTCACCTTGGGTGCCTCCACGGCTGTGTAAGTTGACCCTGGGGGGACCTGGTAGCCTTCTGTGTACAGTTTAAAGTGGTGGATCAGAGACTCCATGGACATCTAATAAGGGAAACACACAAAACATAGCTACAACTTAGTGGCTAAAACCACACACTGATGACATAAAGCGCCTCTGACGGCTGGAAAACATCAAAATACGAGGCGGCTGATGTCTAAGCGCGTTACTTTGAATCTGGCTGACATTTTCACAACAAACAACAGAGAATTCCTGATCTTTAGACAGTTTTCGTGCAGCGCTGTGTAACATTAAACTAGTGGTGAACTCATGCCTTGAGGACAGACTAAAAAAGTTCAAGTTTAATCAGTGTCAAGTCCATTTCACACGACTGTCCTAATTCTGTAAAGCAGAATTAAAGGGACAGACGATCATGCGATCCAAAAAAAAAAAAAAATCCAAAATTGAATGCATTTGTAGAGAATAACAGATGTGATAGCACACAGCGTGATAAAGCGTGTGGTAAAAAGAAGAACATCTCGAGTCAACGTAAAAGAGCAGAACTGAAGGGAGATTTGAACACAGGCCAAATGGAAGACACACCTTCATCTCCGACCTCTTGGGTGGAGCCACCTTGGCATCGTCCACCTTGATCTCTCCTTCCGGCATCTTGTTGAGAGCCTGGATCATGATCCTCAGAGACTGCCTCATCTCCTCCACTCGGCACAGATACCTGGGCCACACAAACAAGAAACACTGATACGCCTGATGCTGCCATGTGAGGTGCACTGATAAACCACCCGCCAATCATAAACTGGCTGATGGTTCTTCTTAACAGCTCGTCGGTGACCAGTCAATATTCTTTTAAATGCTATATCATATACAGGCCTGTATTTGTTATCTCTGCTCATGCACCATTTGAGTATGGTCATTTTTAATATCATGAGGACTCAAAAACAATGTTATTTGATAAACTGGATGGACATTCATACATACAAAACTGCAGGCAGGATCAAACTACTGACAGGCGTTTGTAGAAGTTCTCACCTGTCATAGCAGTCTCCCTTGCTCCCAATAGGTACGTCAAACTCCACCTCGTCGTACTTGTCGTATGTCTGAGACTTCCTCAGGTCCCACTTGATGCCTGACCCTCTCAGCATCACCCCGCTGATGGAGGCACAGGGAGAGGGGCAATGAGAAAAATAAGGCTTCCCGCACAGCTCTGCTCATCAGACATTTCCACTGACCACAGTCGTGTCAGCATCTACGTTCAAACGTTACTGCTTTAAGTTGAGAAGCCTCTTGACCATCCACGGCCTTGTTTTTGGCTGGTGACAATTACCACTCGCTCGGGACATTTGCAATTGTCATATTCTCTGGACACTTTTCATTTAAGTTAATACTCTAATACCTTCAAAAGCTACCGCTTGAAAAACAACCGGTAAACACATTTCTGAGACATCTCCCATAACTTTCTGAAGTCCTACAGGGAAACTTTTTGTTACAGCTCAATGCTTCTATGCTTTCCTTGACTGCGGGAGCCCTGAAAAACAGCACTGGTGTATTTGCAAGCAAAAGAGACAAAAAGTGGGGGATCAGAGTAGAGTGTTACCTGAAGCCATAGTTAAGGGCCTCCTCAGCAGTAACTACTCCGATATCTACGGTGCGGTTCTTCCAGATGCGGTTGTTGGTCAACATCTGTCCAAAACAGAACCAAAACATGGTCAAATCTGCTCATTACATCCCTCATTGTTTATATTAAGAACTCATGGAGATGAAGTCACACACCTCTTCCACCTCATCAATTCTGATGGAGAAATTCTTGCACCACTCGTAGATGTCGTCCATCAAACCGAGGGGCAAATCCTGGAGCAAAGGTAAGCTGTATCAGCACTTCCACACTCATCGTCATCATAAATAAATGCATCTTAATCTGACTGATGCAGCGGTCTACATACATTTCATGTTTGAATTCATTATCTCTACTTGTTATATATGTAGCATTTGTAGCTGTCCGGTGCATCATGTTTACTCTCTATTTGCAACACCCTTGTGTGTTCTATTGCTCAATCCTACCAGGCTTTGGTGCTGCAATCACCCGATTTCCCCGTGGAAATAATTTCAGTTCTGTGTTTTCTTGCTAGAAATGAATCCACAGAATCATTGACCCATCGAAAATGTAATAAAATCATTAGCTGTGGTTAAATGGACAATGTTTCTTCAATCCGAATGAAATCACTCTGATTAGAGATTCCAGCTTAACTGTTTACAACTGCAATTCCCATTTGGCAGACACTTTTATCCAAAGCGATGTACTTATGTTTACATAGACACTGAGAGAGACATGATCAGACTAACATGGTAATTAGGCACTAAAATGTTTCCTATTGAACGGATTAGTAAAGTTTTACACCACCCTTTTGAATCCGATTGAAAATTCCTTCTGATCGGGCCAGTCTCTTCCAATTGAGGTGCTTATGTGAGGAATATTTTATTCTGATCGGGCTATTATTCCTATTATTAGTGGAATATTAGGGTCTATGAAAATGCAGCTACGGTCGAACAGGTTGTATGCGCAGACATGAGAACTTCAGTATTCAGTCCATCACCTACCTGGTGAACACCACCAGGTCTAACGTAGGCAGCATGCATCCTGGCTCCAGACACTCGCTCATAAAACTCAAACATCTGAGGAAGGAGGACAGTCAGGCAGTTAGAGGGCAGACAGAGACAATGAAAAAAAAAAACGTCTACTCCATGATTGGTGGCACTCTGTATTGCACTCAGAACTGGCCTTGGGGCTTATGGTGAACTGATATAACAAATTGTTTTACCACCAAAATTGCACCGCTAGACACATGTTTAAGTTTGCGTACTCTGAAAAAGCCTAAAAGTAGACATGAAACTTGACATGAAATTTTAAAGCTTGTGCAGCTTGACAGTATTGGCGCTGAGGTAGCAGTGCTTCCCCGAGGTGGCTGGTTGCTTAATTTTAACAAATAAGATTACAGCCCCAGTAGCATCCTGAAAGACTGGAGGTTTTTCCTCAGTGCTCTTTGGCATGGAACATCATTGTATAATGTGATTTGTCAAAAATGGTTAAAAAAAAAAAAAAAAGTCACCGACAGGATCTTTAACTGGAATTAGTGCTTCACAAGTCCTAACCTTCTGGCATAAAGAATGTTATATATCAGTAAATACACAGATGTTGTACTTAAGAGGCAGCAGAACCCTTAAGATTAGAGGGAGAGAAGAAAAACTTGATTCCACGTCAACATCTCTTACAATAATGCCTTTGTGACAGCCTCTAAATCACTAAACCCAACCTAACAGAGAAAGCAGGCATGTCTGAAAACACCAACTATACCTGACAAGTCTTCCCTGGATTAGCAGAAGTTAAAAACTGTGGCAAAATGCAAGACCTCAGATGTAACTTCAAAGGAGGACAGATCAACATGACAAAGGACAAGCACAACTCTGCGCGCGGGCGGCCTTCACCTTCTCTCTCTCCTCGAACATCCAGAAGAAAGGGGTCATGGCGCCAATGTCCAGGGCGTGTGTGGTGACGGCCATGATGTGGTTCAGGATGCGGGTCAGCTCTCCGTACAGCACTACGATCACAACACAGAAAAATAAAGCATGGTTACACAACTTCAGCTGCCCTGTAGGGTCCAGGGGTAACACATGCTCTCTGTCACACTGCTTTTGGAAACTTTACTAGAACATGATATACAGTCTCTAGAAGCATGACTCAACCTTTTCCACATACTCTAGTGTTTAAAAAATAAATAAAAATTGCAATAAATAGTAATGTCGAAACACAATACTTGTAGAATTGTGATACAAATTGAATCGGTACCCACGCATCGTGACAATATCAAATCGGGACATAAGCATGTTGTCCCAGCCCTTGTAACTTCATGATGGGCAAGCTTAAGACCTCTGTTAAAGTTAGATTTAAGACATTTTAACACCTTCGAGGGGTCAAGTTATATTTTATTTGTGGCTTTTAGGGGACCAGCAGATGCTCTGACACCTGCTGAGGCCACCCGGCGTCCCTCACCTCTGATCCACTGTGCACGGAGTGGAGCCTGGATGTTGAGCAGCTTCTCCACGGCCAGGGAGTAGGCCTGCTCGTTGCACATCATGGACACATAATCCAGACGGTCGAAGTAGGGCAGAGCCTGAGACACAAAAAGAAGAGGAAGTGAGCCATCGCGGCCGAGGGATTTCACGAGTTATGCAACACCAGACCTCATTTTACCTTTTTTAGCCATCTTTGGTCATATCTGGTGATAAAATATGGAAGACATATAATTGAGGTCGAGAGAATTTTGTTTTTGTCTTTTTTTTAAGTTTTTGGGGGCACCACCTGGTCCTGTGACACCTAGTTTTGGGCGAGAGTATCCATCAGCTGGTGGTGCTGAGTTGGTGCATATGTGTGACATCTAAATCCTCGACAATGAGTGAAAATGTCACATTGTGACATCTTGGGTATCATGTAAAATTCAACTTTCCCATTTGTTTTGACCACTTTATTGTGTGCACTGCACATAATAACATTTGTACATCATTTGAAGGCAGCATCTACTGGCTAATGGTGATTGTTGGTGCGATATAGAAGTATGAAAAATCTAGGTACATATTACGATTGACTGGCTTCAGAACAACGGCTTTAGCCCCACAAGCTGTTTTGAATAATTGCATGACCCTTTTTTGAATTATAAGCTGTTTTTACACACTGACATAAAAGGACCAGCCACGAAAAAATTAAAATTCTGTGTGAGGACAACATGCCGATAAAAAGGTTACCCCGGCACTGGCCCAGCTGTCAGCCTTGTAAAAAAGCTGTAGCAGAAATGGGATTCATTCACTGAAGTAAAGCCGGACAAACACAGGTGTAAATGCCATGGTAGCCAAGAAAAACCATTATGAGCCATGAAAATATTCAATCAGCTGTCCGTGAGAGTGACTTTGTAATCCACTGACATACCAACATTAAAAAAAGGAGAAAAGCAGGAAAAAGGCCTGAACTAAGACAAGCAAAGCAAAGCCAAAGTGCAAATGCCAACAACAGATACCTTCACATTTTACTAGCTGAAAGTCATCATGTACCAGCAAGGAGAAATCAGTGTTTGTCCTACTTTGCTAAAATTACCTATATCTCATAGATTTGAGCTATGGAATAAAACAATATACCCATACAGCAGACAAGGTGAGGTGTGTGAGTGGTTTTACCTGCAGGTAGGTCTTGTACTCGATGAGTTTTTCGGTGCCACGGTGAAGCAGACCAATGTGGGGGTCACATTTCTTGACAGACTCTCCGCTCAGCTCCATCACCAGACGCAGCACACCGTGGGCGGCGGGATGCTGGGGGCCAAAGTTGATGGTCAGGTTGGACACCTCCTTCTCTGCAGGCGGATCTTTGTCTGCAGAGAGAAGGAAACACAAACAAGGTGATGAAAATACTGAGGGGAACAGAGTTGTGGTTTCAGGAGCATCTTCGGCTCATTTCTTCTCACAGACCTTCACGCATGATTCAGAATCTCATTTCTTATCTATTCCACACATCAACCAACCAAGATGAATCAACTGCAGTGTCAAAAAGATACATGGGGTGCAGACTAACAGAAACCAAAGGTAGCAAATGTTTCTGCTGCTACTATTTGCAGTAAAAGAAAAAAAAAAACATGCAGGTCTCCAAATGCACATCTGCATGTCTCTGGATCAAGTCTTGCATGCCACATATGCAAGAAAAAAAAATTTGATGAAAAGAAGCTTTTTGCTATTTGCAGTAGTTACATATACATAAACACAGGGCCAGGCAATAAATCAATTAAAGTAATTACTCAAATTTACATTTTCAACTGACGGGAAAAAATGGCTGAAGCCACTCAGAGATAACTGTAGTATAAACATGCATTCAGAGGAGCAGCCCATCCCACGCAGGATTTGTGTGATATGATGTTTAGATTTCAAAAGAATAACGCCTGACTTATTCAGCAGAATGTTTTACACCTCCTGAAACCTGTTAGAGCTGTTAGTTGTCAAATATGAGAAAATACTAGGGCTGAACAGTTAATCAAAATATTACAAGAATCGCAATATGATCATGTGGAATATCCAAATCGCATGAGCTGCTATTTTTCTGATGTAAGAAAACATGTTTTGAGGTACAGATGCCAGCAAAAAAAAATGAAAATGAAAATACAAAAATGATCTTTCCTACTAAAATTGTCAACCATAATCGCAGTATCTATTAATTTGATTTTTTTCCCCCATATCATTCAGCTCTAACAAACATTTAAGAATGAAAGCCAAAGTGCTGTGTTGATGCAACCTTTACAAATGCCCTATCACATCGAGATTATCAGACTGATTTCACAGTGCAAGAGCGTCCACTCTTCTTTTGAATCACGGAAAAATGTCAAGACGGAGCAGAAATGTGACGATGTGGCAGGCTGGAATCTGTGACTGTGTGTGCTGATGATACCGTTCCACGGGGGCGGCGTCCATTTCTCATTGATGGCGGTGGGATACATGACGGCCCCGGCATACTGCTCTGTCCACTCCACGTCTGGCTGCCACTGCTTCTGCCTGCAGGAAGCAACATGCAGAGGAACAGTGAGGCAGCCTCTCAGTCAGCACTGCTCAAGCTGGCACTGTAGGGCCTAATTTCCCAGCATGCAGGCAGCTGAGGTAGGTGCCACTTCCCAGGCTAATCGCATGGCATATAATCCTATTTTGTAATGAATGGCACCTGCGACAGGGCCGTGATGTGACAACCTGGTGAACGATAAGCACATTTGACTGGTGTCGGAAAAAAACAGGAGCATAGATTTTACCTGTTTTAATGTTTTACTAATAACAGTGTTTCACTACATTAGATACATAAGTTAACTGGACTAATTGCATTGGTTAGACTTTCAACAAATTTCTAATACCAGTGAGAATGAAATTTAACGCCTTTTCTCCCCAAATTATGAACAATAATAAATACCTGTGACTTTGATGTTTGACTAGACAGTATTTTAAGATCTCTGAGGCTGAATTTTGGGATGCACAAGGCAATCCTCTACTTTACAAGACATATTTAGGCCTTTATCTAATAACAGTAAGGACACTGTTTCTTCTGCAGGGCTGATATCAAACATTTTGGATCTAAAACCTTTCTACCTGCTGATTTTATTCATTTTATATTTGTGTATTATGAAAATCACCTTGACCTTTGCAGCACTGAGGCTGCAGGATGCCTGACGACTCTGGATGGTAAACACTGACACATGTTAAGTAATCAGCTGCCAGGAAGCTAACGACTAGCTAACAAGGGACCAAACACGAACCTATTCACAAGAAAAAAATGCTTCTTTACACAGTCAAAGCTAGGTATTACTATATATGGCGTAAGAAAACATAATAATACGAGTGAAAATGCATACTGTCTCCGTTATTGCGGAGCAGGACAATGTCGGCTTTTTGGCGTTATGCTAACATTAGCCGTGTCGTGTGTCTGACACTGCAGTAGCCCGTTAGCTAGCGAGGTTTGAAAGACAATGGCGGCACACGGTTTTACGCTCTCATTTCTTTCCATCTCACCTGTTCTGCAGCACGGTGCACCCGGGGCTCACCAAACTTTTATTTAAAATCAATGTTGTTGAAGGACGTCCTAGCTTACCGAGCGACCTCAACATCGTGGCCGCCATCTTGGCTCTAGCCAATGACGTAAAGTTGTCTCTTCTTTTGCAGCTTCTCAAGCGTGGTGTGTAGATGTTGCTGCCACCCATCGGCGAAAAGTACAATGGCAGTCTACAGTTCCCTACACATACTGTTAAATGAGGTGTTTTCAGTGAGATGTGTTAAACAATAATGAACATAAACTATATTATTATCTTTTCAGCATCTATGCCTCTATCTCTGCCTTTTCCCATAAAAGGCCCTATCTTCATACAGCCTTACACTTAATTTAAGCCTTAACACACGTCAGTTTCATACTACTGTATTTCTGCTAGGTATACTATGAATTCTTATTGGTAAAAGTTTTGTCTTTGGTATACATGGCACTCTTTTGTATGAGCAATATGACACATTAAAGCAACACAATATAATATTGGGTTTTATTGGCGTTTTTACATGGCGGCGAAATATCCTCATTAGTTGCTTTCTGCTCCTCTGGGTTTCTAATCCACACTATATCTCTACAGGCCTATCTTCATGTGGCAAATCAGCTCATAAACTAACAATTTAAGCTAAAAAACAAAGCTGATTATGCCAAAACAAAAAACAGAAGATTCTCTATACCTTTTTTTTTTTTTTTTTTTTGTAATTTCAGATATTTGTGAATACTATCAGATTGTTTCTTCTAGGTGCAAGATTACTCTACTATGAGGAACTTTCCTTCAGACGCCAGCCAACCAGACTGGATCAACTTTACAGTTCAAATAGAAAAATAACAAGAAAAGAGACTTTTCCTGAAAAAATGGGCACTGGGATTTTTTTTTTCCATATATATATTGGCACAAATAAGCTTTGGTCAAGTTCATTTATGTGTTATTATGGGAGCTGTTTGTCAATTAGCAGCCCAGGTGAGCACAGAGCAACTAATGAGGAAACATTGCCACCATGTGGATATAAAGCACAGGTTAATATCCAACTTGACAAAGTGCAATGTTGCTTTAAAATCTAGCCTCCATTCACTCTCAGTTTAGCTTGTGTGTGCTTGCAAAACAGTAAGCTGCTCCCGTCCAAAACGTCCCCCGAAAAGACAACAAAGTTCTCTTTTTATAAAAAACAGTGCTTTTATTTATGTAATACTGTGGAAAAATAATTACATACCATTTTTAAAAAATATTGAAGATAATGAAATTAAAAAATGAGAGTTTGATAACGTTTGTTGTACATCTTTTGAACAGTTTTTCTCTGCTACGAAGAACAGTACAATAAGATAATCATTGGATTTTTCTAAATTCAAAGACACAATAATACAGGATACAGTCCTACCAGAGGTATAAAAGTATTGTAACAGGATTGTGAGAGAAATGATATGGACATATACTGAGACACGCACTCGCACACGTGGACACATACAGACATGCACACACACACATACTGTATACACATGAACATGCATACAATAGTCGCGCGCACACGCAAGGAGGGCGTTGCGTGTGTATAGCTTCCCATACACACACAGTCATTCACACATCTATACAAACACGCTGTACAAATCGATGTGCGCGCCGACGCCCACACACTCCCTCTTGATCTCTCTCTCTCACACTCACACACCCACGCGCCCAATCATACACCACTATATGTCAATATTGTGGACAAGCCTTCATTGAACCTCTCCATACACATTCTCCTCCGGCCGTTTGGCAGACTGACGATGAGGAATGATTAAAATGGAAATGTACGACATGTTCCCCTTTAAGGCCACTCAGTTCTAAACCCAACATCTGTGTTTCTCTCTCTGTCTGCACCAGGCGTCGAGTTAAGAGCTCAGAGAGAAGGGCCCAGGCTTCTGGACGCTTCAAAAGTCCAGAGGGACTCAAGGACCCGAGAGCCTGGTTTGTAAAGCAACGCTCGCCAATAGAAGGAGCTCCATGGTTTCTACTGCATATAAATGGTGATGAACATTATGAACACTTGGCACAAGGTCTCTTTCATATATACTGGTTACACTTTTACAATCTGAAATCCTTCCTAAATCCTGCCGGCAATTTGTAGGAGGAATTCAGGCTCTTCATGCTTCACTTTGTCTCAGTGAATATCACCCAGGCAAAGGCCTTTTTTTTCTTTTTCTTTTTTTTTCTTTTAAACACACACTCATGTTTAAACATTTGGTCCATACACACACATATTACACATTTTACAGAAATATGACAAAAATAATTCTGTAATGTTAAAAAATAGAATACAAAGCTCTAGTCAGGTGTGCAAATAAAAAGAGACATTACACAGATATAGATAAGGGATGTCTAAGCATGAATACTGTAGATGCAGTGCAAAACGATGA
>OMLB01035090.1:6161-17410 GCA_900302555.1 Myripristis jacobus | reverse complement strand
GAGCGAGGCGGCGGCAGAGAATTACAAAAGCTGAAATGCGAGGATGTAAATGCATGATTGACCCCCCCCCCAAGTCAACTGAGGGTAGCGGTGGTTTAATTTTCAAAATAACTTTCAAAATAATTCTCAGCTGCGGAAAGCGTGATTGAACAGTCCTTTTTAAAGCCGCTTGTAAAGATTAAACTGGAATCAAAGAAAAGCTATGGGTTTCACATTTGAAGCTAAATTCCCCAGTTTGCTGTGAATCAGATTCAAAGGTTCAGGGAGACCAAAAAAAAAACTCTTGTTGGATTTGTTGTTGCTGAATAGAATGAATTCGAGGTTGTTCATGGCCTCCGCAGACTGCATGATATTTGAAAATATTTGATATCTGAAAAGTGTTTGTGATTGGCAGTGTCACAGTAGACACTTTGACACTAGACAAGGCAGGGAGGGAGGGTTGGAGGAAATTGGAAGTGCTGGGAGGAGGAGGCAACGTGCGTCAATCATTCATTGTCAGTGTGTCATTACTGAGTTACTGCCAGTCTCCTCCTGCTGTTTGGTATAATGGAGACCAGATCAAACAAGACTTGATGAACAAATCTCTTCTCTCGTGTAGTTAGTCCTGTATGATTCCAGTACGCTAAAATAAAGTAGTGGAGTGTGGTGCAGTGACGTGACGGGGAAAAATCACTGAACTTGTTGCAGCTATACCATCCAAAGCTGCCACACTCGGTGAACAAATGAAATCAGGATGTGGTGAGGCATCCGGGCCGCGTGAGTTGTCTTCCACCTTGTCACGTTACACCCGTGTGAGATAAACCAACCATTTCTCATTCCTGACGCTCACTCATTGCTCCAGAAACCCCATGGCGATTGACGCGGGTGATTATTGGGCTGATACTGTGTTGTTTGAGGAAGACGTGAGAGACGTTCAGACAGCCTAAACAGTGGGGGGGTTGCTTAACTTTGAAACCCCTATGTGTAGAGTGTTTACCTCGATGCACTGCCCCCCCCCTGCAGTGAAACAGAAGCAGGGACTATGGATTGGCCTCCATCTGTCTGTCACATATGCTGTCTTAGACTCCCTGATCGTGTGTGAGCTCTCGGCGAGGAGGCATCCCCACTGCCTGTCAGTCATGCCTGAACACTGATGCTTCACTCAGTCCAGCTCTAACCATCCTCCAGTTTGCAAAGAGAAGACAAATGTCCAGATATGTGACATAAAACTGCCACACTGCAAACTGAATACTGGAATAGGAACAACTAGATTGAGGTGGCAGACAAGTGTTTTGTGCATGGAATTTATCATTTTTGCCCAAACCATATGGGAGTATCTCTGTATCAGTAAATGCAAATTTATGTAATACATCAAATAGAAAAGAAAAACATAGCCTAAATTATTACTATGATCTATAAATCTGCAATTTAATCATCAGCTTTGTCCGTTGACAGGAGTACTCATGCTACAACTTGGTGATTGTTTGTTTTTTGTTGGTATACTTTGATTTTTTGCAATGTGGCGCACAGCATCTTTAAACAAGTTTGTTCTTAGCAAGCAGATGAGCGAAGAAGGTGCTTGGAGAGGTGAGAGCAAACAACACTGACCTATTTGACCTTTATTTAACCAAGAAAGTCCCACTAACATTATGATGCTCTTTTCAAACAGAGCCCAGGCCGAGATTGGCAGTGGCACAAACATGATCAGTTTCATACATTCAAAGTACACAATGTAGAACTATTCTTCACCTCACAGCGTCATATGGCAAAAATGCAAAAAGTCCCCCAACCTGTACAACCACTGAGAGACTGCAGTTTGGTTTCTGATGGTTTTGACATTGCAGGCATGTTGCTGTCCTGTAGCACGCTGCCGCACGTCCGCCAGGCCGCCGTGCGCCACAGAAACACACACTCGCCGACATTTTGTGCAGTTGGCTTTATATTCATTTTAACGGACACCATCAAGACAAGCATTTGAATCTCCCTGCTCACACTTGTATTTCCACAGACGTTTTCGTTTCCGTGGCGCAGTATCGGGAGCCGCGGCAGCTGAAGACATGCTATGGGTAGACAGATACTAGCTGTAAGAGGCTGAATGTGGGTAGGATGATGGAAATATGGAATAAGCCGTGTCCCATATTGATACAAAATGGGAGGCAGTATTTAAGTGTAAAAAACGGGACAATTCCATATTTTACGGAATGGTTGGCAACCTTGACTTGACTTTTAAAAGTAACTGTTGGTCATAATAAGCTGCTGTACAAATTCTTTATTGTTTTTTTTCTCCAAGAGTGGTTACAAGTATTGTGACGCCATGCAAGTGCTTGAATACATGTGGAAAAATAAATAGATTAGTGCTTTTACATTAAGATTGTATCAGTGTAGTAGTATTAGTGAACTAGGAGGTGAGGGACTGCAAGTTAATGGCAGAGGGTACATAATTTTCTTGCAGCCTGGAGAAAACTGAAAAAAAAAAAAAAAATCAGTCATGTTGTGCAGTTAATTTAGGCCACTTGACACTCACAGGCTCCTCTGACGATGTGAAAATCATTTCTCACAGTGAATAATTTAGCCGTAATGGACTTAGTTTGATTAATAATTTCTTCACATATCCATAGTCAAAATCTGTTAGATCATTTTCCAAGTGGTTTGCTCGATCCCAGCAGCCTAGTGTGTGTGTGTGTGTGTGTGTGTGTGTGTGTGTGTGTGTGTTGTCTCCATCGCCTTTCTTGAGCGCTGTGTAAAAGTTTGTTAATAAGATGGAAATGTTCTCATGCTTGTAACATTGATTAGAGGGAGATTTTTAACTGCCTGTAATGAACAGAGACTAACACACTTGCTCTCTCTAGCCCTCTCCTCCTCTCTTATTTACTCCCACGCCGCCACCCTGGTCCCTCTTGCTTTTTCGTCTTCTCTCTTGCTCTCCGTTACTCTCTCTCCCTCTCTCTCTCTCTCTCTCTCTCTCCTTGAACGTCTCTTCTTCCTCCCATTCTCACTCCATCTCGTTTATTCCCTAATGCCTCTCTCTCTCCTCCTCTCACTCACTCCCACCTGCTATCCTCTTTCTCTGTCAGTTTCACTCTACTTTGTCTTTCGCTTTCTCTTTCTCTGGCTCCCGCTTTCCCGTGGCTGTGGCACTCCCACTCCCTGCAACTTTCCTTCTCATCCCATCCTCTCTCTCCCTCCCTCTCTGCTTGAACATTAATACTTCAATTGGATTCGGAGAGCAAATTAGTGGCCGCTCATTCATTAATTCCAAACTGCCAAGCCGCTGCCAATTATATCTTTATTTTTTATATACTGATTACAGAGAGAGAGAGAGAGAGAGAAAGAGAGAGAGAGAGAGAGAGAGAGAGTTAGAGGCAGGCAGTTACTGTAAGCGTGCATAATTCTCCAAATCCACAAAAATTGTTGACTAAAACTCAGACCAAGAAATTAATTTCACACAGGGCGGAGCTGTCCCACACTCAGGAGCAGTATGCGAGGAGGCATATAGGCAGAGGTGGCCTTATATTGTATGGAGGCATGCACATACACACACACACACACACACACACATACATATACACATATATACATACACATGCACACACACAGTAGACAATGAATGAGAGCAGCTTACACATATCTTAACAAAACAACTACCATGAAGTGTATGTGTGTGTCTATGATGACTGAAACTATGAAACTATGTCCATGTCTTGTGAAATGGTGTGCACTAAATATGTGTGTGTGTGTGTGAGAGAGAGAAACAGATAGAGAGAGGGAGAGAGTGAGAGAGAGTAGAGTAACATGCATGGAGGAAGAGAGAAAAGGGAATAAAGAATCACTACATACCTTGGAGAAATAAAGTGAACTGAGTTAGAGAGGGTTTGTGTGTGTGTGTGTGTATTTGTGTGCATGCCTGTGTGTTTGTGTGTGTGTGTGTGTGAAAAGACTGACAACTGGAGTCTGAGAGAAAAAGGGGGAGGAGAATGAATCTAACAATCCATACATAGCTTGGAGAAATAGACCGAAGTATTTGTGTGTGTGTGTCTGTGTGTGTGTGTGTGCGCATAAGAGTAGCAGTACACAGGGAGAGAGTGATTCAAAAGAAGAACAAAGAATAAAGGATCTCTACTATTGGACTGTACCTTTGTAAAAAAACAATGTAAAGTGTGAGGGGAGGGAATGAGGTTGGCGAGTGACCCCCCAGAATGTCATGCATCAGAATAAGTCCCATGTTGCCTGGCAGGTGGTTTTTGGCTCTCTTGAAATGTCTGCGAATCAGTCTTTGTGTCTGGAAATGTCACATTATCATGATCAGAATGGCAGCAAAGCAAGACAAAATACAATTGTTTTCAAGACGCCATGCGGGAAATAACATTCTATAACGTTCGAGAAATACAATTCGGTATTCACCTCAAGGTTCGGATCAGTTAACGTAACCCTGGGATACCGTTTTCAGATGATGAATCTGCATTATCATTTCGTGAAGACGCGCTGCTCTTGCTCACATGCACAAATTCTTGGCATCCCCTCTGCTTTTGTGTCCTCGCTCATGTGCGCTGTTTGTGTGCGAGTGATGGCCAGCAGCAAAGCTAGCCTCGTGCGAGTGAGTGGGTGCACTGTGGGTGCGTCAAGTTACACCGAATGAGAATATGCAGTGTGGTGTCATGCAGTGCTTGCATGATATTTCAAGAAAAGTTGTGATTCACACCGCACCTGTGCATGTGTCACTGCACTAAATCAACTGTGGCAAAAGATAGGGTGAAGCTTAGGCTCCATCGAAAAACAAGTCAATTTAATTTCATATTAATTGTTACTTATCACGTGTAACTACCTTTGGAACAAGTGTGATTATTAAATAAATAGAATAATAAATAATATATGAAGATGAAGCATTACAAGCTGCTATGCAAAATGCTATACATGTCCTATCGAGTGCATGTGCTCAGCCTTTTGTTTATTAATTTATCCGTGTGTTTGTTTGCTGTGAAAAGCATGTTCAGTGAATTCTTCGGTATCTATGGGACAAAATGAAGTCCCAGTCTGTACTCAGGCATGTCTGAGGGAGGTGGCGGGTGATGGCGGCAGTGTTGGCTATGTGAAATGTACAAAACACAAATTATGAGAAACTGTGCTGTCTCACCTGTGAACCAGTCTGTGATGTCAGTCGAACTACTGCGTCTTTCAGTACCGACTCTCACCTCCTGTTTTACGATGCATATCAAAATCAGCCCTCCTATGTCCAAACACTTTGCAAATATAGAAGCTCAACAACCCGCAAACTTCCCCACGCTTGATCTCTTTCCCTCTTCAAGGCATAATCACTGCTAGCCTGCAGATGACAGTGCAAATAATTTTATCCCCATGCTGTAGAGTTCCTACTAATATTTGATGTGCTAAATGTCAGGTCCTCTTCAAATAAATCTTTTATTTACCTTGATTTTATCTTGTCCACCAATCTTCTGTGAGAGGTGACGATGCAGCTCTTACACAAGACAATCCCCAAAGCCTCTCTTTCACTCATCCTAGATTACCAGATTACCAAGGCGTGAATGTGCCCTTACTGTCATTTAAGCTTTGCCTGTTGTTTTAGGCAGTTTCTTCAGCTTTGAAAAAATTGAGTTGGTTCTCAAGCTCAGCAACTTCACTATCCTTGTTACCTCGTGGCCTGACTCTGCCATAATTTTATCAGTCTATTTATCTATCTGTAACTAAGGCCATTCACTGTAAAGGTCACATACATGATTCAGAGTTGTTTCATGCTGTTACTCTGGCTGAGTTGACTTTTGGGAACCTTTACTTGTGTGACCGTGAGTCTGTATTTTTTAATAAGCCTTCCACTTCCTATGATAGGTCTGCCTGCATGTGTTTGCATTCTGCACTCCCAGAGTTAGTAAATTATGTGAGACTTTTAGTTATTTTAGAAGGCTTTAAACTGCTTTTCATTGATTCTAGTGTGTTGACTAATGACTTGAAGCATATTTGCTTAGCTACCCTTCATGCAGTCACCCCTTTGAAGGAGAGAGAGCTCAAGCCTACAGCACTGCCTTGGCTAAACATAGAGGTGGGACTTAATGAGAAGCTGCAGAAAAGCTGAACGCAGATTGAAGTGATGTATATAAATCATATATTGTGCTCAATTTTCTTCAATATTAGATTTGTACTCATGAAATTCAAGTAAAGGATGGAACAAAATATTAATTAAAGAACACTATTCAACGTCATTTACTCTTGTCAGCCGTTTCTCAAACAGAGATGTGAGGTTCTTGGCTTATTTTATGAAAAGAAACAAAACAAAACAAAACCTCAGGCTCCAAATGTGTCCCCTTGGGCCTAATGTTAATGGGCATCCTCTCTCACTAAACTCCAAAAAGAGGTTCTTGACACAGTCAGGTATTTTTTTATTCTTTCTTAATAATAAATAACATTTATTTATTGCTTCCATTTACTCCCAGTTTCAAGTATGACATTCTTCAGATCCCACTTGTCATTGATAATTACAGAATACGTTCCAAACTGCCTCTTCTGCCCTAGGTGTTGGAGAAAGTAGTCCCCACACTGTTTACGTCCTGAGTGTTTTTATCAAATCACAGGATATGATAATAATATCCCTTGTGTCCTAATCCAAGGTGAATCGTCATACAGAGGCCTAATTCGGAGTTTAACAGCATGACGATTTAAAAACAATAACCACAGAAGACACCAGGCTATGCTGTCAAAAATCTCTAGCACCACAAGGAAGGCAGTAACTTTCACTAGCTCCAGTACCCACAATAGTTTACAGGGTAAATGTAGGCAGGTAAGCTGGGTTATCAATAGGGCCCCTTCCCTTATTGATGTTTTGTTGAATTCAGCCTACAACACTTAAGACACCTAAACAGCATATTCCAGTGTCCCTGAGACATGTCCTTCTTTGTCCAGTTTTACCAGTCCTAACAATGGTACTTTACAGCTTGTTCAACAATGTACTTTCCTTATAGAGCAGCTTTCAATGTGAGATTCCTTTTTTTTTTTTTTTTTTGAAGATATTGCTGCAGCAGAATGATTTCACCTGCACAGAACAGTACAGTGGTTCTGTGGCTCCCTGCTGCCTGTATTTTGGTCATTTACAGTCACCTCAGCAGGCAGGGAGAGAGGTAACTAGCTGGACACTGGAAGAGCTGCTGGGCGAACTGGTTCAATGATCTGTAATGGGACTCAGAGTAGGAGGTTTGCTTGTACCGGTATGCATCATTGCAGACTCAGGTGTGTTTCCACTTTGAGAATGGGCCACTCAAAATGATTGGTTTATTCTTTTTCACCTAACACCTATGAATGTGGTTTTGTGAATTTGCATGCAAAATGTGAAATTGAATATCCATGTGGACTTGATGCATACAATGGAGGCACAATAACACCAGGTGCAAATATGATCTTTTGATTATAAATGTCACCCAGATACAAGGTGGTGCCAGGTGTAAAGGTGGCCATGGACTCTTTGACTCAAAGAGCCTGGGGACCTACTTTGATGTTGCCCACAGCATTAGCATCACTATTGAAGAGGACAGATTCTGAGTCCCCGCAGTGTCTGAATTGTGTACAGCAGTTAGCCCAGCAACCATTAATCTGGCAAGAGAGAGTGAAGGAAAATGTCAGCTGGTGCAAACATTAGATCTGATAAAAGTTATAAAAGTTTCTTTTTTTTCCTTCGGCCATAATTAACTGGAAGTGATTCACCCAAAGAGGATTAAAGGGGAGGGAAGACCTGGAACTCTGGTCTAAATGAATTGGAGGTTATCTGGCAGCTCAATTTAGCAGTCCTCAAGTATGACACTTAGGTTAGCTGTTCACACTGTGGGCACAATGCTATTATTTTATGTTTAGCCGAAATTCAGTGACAGGCAATATTATGCACATACCTGCACATGCAGGCAAATACTGAAAGATTAGCAGACTGATGGTTATGCAGCAAACAACTTAATTTCACACCCTTTCTATAAATGGCACAGCAAACAGAAAACGGATGAAACCGGCATAACAACACATCTGACTGACACACAGAGGATTCATTGGTTCGGTTTAGAGTTCACAGGAGAGGGTTAGGGTTAGGGGTTAGGGTTAGGGTTAGGGTTAGGGTTAGGCTTCTAGGGACCATATTACAAAACAAAACAAAACAAAAAAATTAAAGAGTGTGTACCCTCACAGAAATTTTGACCCATGTGCGTGTACATTCTGGAGATACTGAGAAATTAAGACCCCTGTGGCATAACAATGTAATAATAATTAATGCCTAAATGATACTTTAAATCAGATCTTAATGCTCTATATCACACTTGTTTATGTCTAATCAATACTTCCCCAGAGGAATATTCAGGCCTAGTCATGTGTGTTACTTTGGTTTACATGCTGTCTTTGCCCAAAGAGCATTTTCCTATTTGAGATTAACTTTCATTATGGGCGCATAAGTTGCATATAATAATTAACTGCTAGTCTCATGCTAATACACAACTGCACTACATGTAACCAGCTTATAAAATGACATGTTATGTTTCAGGGTACATGAGTTTCATTGGAGATGCTTTGGCTAGAACACAACTGTCTCTTCACCACCGGTCACAGGCATTGTTTGATATTGTGAGTGAGAAATTGAAAATAAAAACCCTTTTTTTAAAATTTCTCTTCTAGAATGAGTTATAGTTTCTTTTTTAAGTAAAATCAAATGAATCTGACCCGTTGAAATGTTGTGGTTACATTCTCTCCCTCTGAAAAAAGGATAAAATGTTCCCATTTTGTGTGAAGGTGAACAAAACTTTGACTTTGCCGTTTTCTCACTCAGAGTGGAATAATATGCACAGCAATATTCACGAAGGACATTTCATTAACCATTTATGGCTAACTGTAGGAATTAACAGGGTGGGACGTGAGGCTCATTCACATGCGGGAAATTATGAGATAATTGGTGGATATAAAGGAAAATCTGCATGACCAAACGTGTACCTGTGTGGCATTAGATTAGATTAGATATTTTGCTCTACACAGTGTCATTGCCTTGGGCCAGACCAACAACATTTGTTAATAAACATTCTTAATCAACAATACAATGAAATACCTGCCTCAGGATATTAGACTAGTAAAGTCAGGATCCTCTTTTAAATCACTTCTAAAACTCACTTTTATAGACTTGCTCTCACCAATTGACTTGGACTCTGTGTGTGTGTGTGTGTCTTTCTTTCTTCACTACCTAAGCTCATTCAAATGTCTAACTATGTTAGTTGTGCTATTCTGTTGTTTAGGTAAAAAACATTGTTTTTTTTATTATTTTTTTAAACTGCTATTCAACTATTTTATTATTATGATTATTATTATTATTATTAGTAGTAGTAGTAGTAGGAGTAGCAGCGGCAATAGTAGTACTTGCACAAATCTACCTCATGTCTATAGTTGTGTGACTTAGGAATCATAGCAGTGGCATTTGGCATAACCCTGTGTCATTAACATTTCCATTGATGTACAACAAAACCTTGCTCCTGAATGTAATCACTAAAGTCAGCTTTTCTAGTGTTTGGCTGGGCTGAAATGTGCACACTGCAAGCTGCAGACTCTTGTGCATCTGTGGAATATGGTTGTAAAACGTTGTTCCTGCCAATGTATTTTTTGTTTTGTTTTCATTTTTTTTTTTTGGGGTACATTTATAAGGAAACGCTGGTGAGAATCAAAATCTGCCCCATGTTAACACATTAATATATTGTTAAGAGGTATGGTTTATATCCAGGGATACCACATTCCTTGCAGAGAGGCTGAGGAACATTAGGAACAGATTGAGGAGCCTGAGCAGACTGCAAATGTAAGACGATGATGAGCCACCCAGTGCATTCAGAGCTGGTAATGAATGTCCACAGCTGGGCAGGCAGTAGGGCAGACCACACTGCTTGGGGCACACTTGTGCTTCAGAGGCTTTTATATTTTTCTCATCATCTACCCCAACTGGCGTGCTCTAGTATTGGACTATATGCAACAGTCTGTACACGGAGTGGGTGGGAATGGGTCCCCAGCTGTGAGGTCTGATATTTAGATGCAAATTATTTCTGTAATTTTGTGAAATGTAATGACATATGAAATGTAAGAAAATCCGTAATTGGTAATTGTCTTTTTTCCCCACAGACGCTCATGTAACATGACACTCGAATATTTGGGAAACTAGTCCTGTCTGAATATGACTTTTGACTGTTGCCCGAAAGCACTAGTTGATAAACTTTTTTGTTTAAAAAATGAGAGGAAAAGAAAATAGTGAACAGTTCGGTTACCTCAGGCATTTTATAAATTTAACTTGGAAACTTGGAAACCACAGAGGGAAACAGTGGGGAGGCACAAAAGAAAAACATCTGATGGGATTAAATCCTAGGCCAGCAGGGACATGTGAGGCTCCTGGGGATGCACATTTACCACTCATCCACCTGGGCACATTTAATATCTTAACATGTAAGAAACATAAAAATTAATTTCATTATGAGTCAGTTTTCATCCTAGCTTTCTAATCAGTATGAACCAGCGTTTCAGTAAATAATAAACACACTCTGCTGCAGGTGTTCTGCGCCACATTTCCTCAACAGCTGAGAGAGAAAATGTGCCCCACTGGGTTATGTTTAAGAGTTTTAGTTTAGGATGTGTGCATGTGTGTATGTATATACAGGTGTGTGCTGTGTGTGTGTATGCTCATGCTCATGATCTGTCAGGGTTTCTCAAACCTTTATCCTGTAAGTGAAACCATCACAGCTATTTCTTTCACTCACAATCCAACCTGAATTTCCCATCACATTGTTAGCCATACTCAATTTCTTTTGAAATGACACTTTCAGAATCAGAGTCACCACTGTGACTGTAAATGTTATATGTAAGGGCCGGGAAGTGACAGAAATAAATCACATATAAGTCTATTGCCTCCCTCCCATTGTATATGATTTCTATGCATGTTAGCAGTGTCAGGAATATAATTCACAGGACAAATACACATGTCTGGGAAAGGCTAAGGTAGGAGAGAGGAAGGGGGGGACCTGGGTGAAAGAATTGGAGAATAAAGAGATAAACAAAATGAAAAGAAGGCAACAATAATGAGAAAATGTCAGAGGATGAAAGAGACGGACACTGAATGGTGAGGAGAGGAGGAGACAAGAAGGTTAGTGTAAAAAGGTGAAATCTGTTTTAAATAGAATCAAAGGAAGACAAGAAGTTAAAAAGGATGAGGGAGTAGAGCAAATCAGAATGGGAGAAAGAGAGGGAGAACAAGTCTCCAAAAAGGAAGCAAA
>OMLB01035089.1:0-12823 GCA_900302555.1 Myripristis jacobus | reverse complement strand
ACAGAAAATGTCATACTTGTTTCACCAACAGGTATTATTATTATTATCATTATTATTATTATTATTGTTGTCATTATTATTATTATCATTATTATTATGACAGTTGTTATTATTGTTGTTGTTTTTGTGCTGCTACGTTTTATTACCCTCATACCCTTGACCTAGGCGACGTAGGTACATAGTTTAAAGTGACATAACTTCTTTCTCACCATAGTCCAGCACTGTATTCATATTTCCTTTCCTCTGAGGGGCCTTTTTTTGTGATGCCAGCCCTATAAGCCTCTAGCCCACTACTCCAAACTGATCAGTAAAATTAACCTCCCATATCAGTGGAGTCATTCTTCTGATGCCTTCTGATGTGGCATCTTGGTAGTTTTAAGGTTTGCCAGTCACTGATGTGCTTCCAATTGAAGGAGACAGAGCGAGTTAATATCTGTCACGCTCAAAGGAACTCTTGTAATTGTTTTGTTTATGTGCCTTGGCAGAGGGATGTTCCTCTGTCAGAGTTTCCCTCCTCTTTCTCTGTGTGTGTGTGTGTGTGTGTGTGTGTGCGCGTCAATGTGTTAATCATCACTGAACAACTGTGTGACCTGCCACATGGTACAAATGGGTCAAATCCAGGCCTAACAATGATTAACCCAGATCAGAACAGTTTACCTTATTAAAGGTGATCACTGTTGAAAACAAAACATGGCCGCCACACAGACCTTGTTGTTCATTTTTTGGGCATTTCTCATTTACTATAATCCTCTCTCTCTTGGAATTTCACAAGGAACACCCCGAGAGCTTGATGGGTATGTTGATGTTTGATTTGCCTGTAAGGGGGACATGTAGGACATGGTTCCAATGTCCTCCATGCTGTTGCCTCAGCAGGTAAATTATTCATAGATATGTATTTTGTTTTATACGGCAGTGCAGACCTTGTTGTTTGAGTTAGGCTGCTCCTACTGGAACTGTGCAGACATAGTGTTGACACAGACATCAAAGGAAAATCAAAGGTGTTTGTCATACTTTTCACTGCTTCATTTCCTTGTCCGCTGTGAGCCGAGGATATGTCAGCCTTGCTTCTCAAACATCCTTACATATCATGTAATATTTTTACTCGAGAACTCTTTAGTGTCACCTCCTTTGTGTGCGAGTGAAAGAGAAGGACAGAAAGAGAATTTTTATTCCTCAAAACCAATTTGAACCTCTTGAATAAGAGATTAAAGTGTATGAATACAGTTTCCTCACAGAGGTTTCCTCAATTATTTTTACTGGTTTTGAAATATATGACTAGTCCAGTTGATTGGCTATAAAGGAGGTATTAATGCAATTCAACCTGGAGGGGGAGTCTACTTGGCAGCAGAGGTAATAGACCTCCTCCAGGATCTAGGCCTGCCACCACCACAGAGCAGGGAAAGATTAATTTTCCCCCTGCAAATGGAAAATAAACTGCCCTTTAAACATATGAAAAGAGGAGAAAATGACTGGGAGAGCAAGGGGAGGGTAGCAGCGACAGGAGGAGAAGGGTAAGGTGGGGGTTAGCTCAGTATAGACACTGAAAAGCTGGGGTTGTCGCACAGCAAAAAAAAAAACCTTCTTTGCTTATGATTGAACTTGCTTTTGTGTTGTAAGCCTGATCTGAGCTAGTGCCAGTCAATACCCCGAGGAAAGCTCCATTTATTTTCCTAACGGCAATCTCTCTACCCGCTCACTCCCACACTCTATCTCTGGAACATGGAGCATAACAATCTCTCAAGATTTTGTAGGTCTGGGAAACGAGAGAGATTTTCCCCCCCTATCTCTCAGCACAGACATATATTTCTATAATTCCACTCGCATGCCAAGCCATCCAAGAAGAAGTGCCTTGCACAAATGCGGGTGTTCCTGCAACATGTCCTGCCTTGGGCCGAGACCAGACCGCTGTGCTGAGCCAGAGTGTAGACCAGAAAGCCCTTGGGCTGATAGCCAGGGCTTCAGAGGGCCAGTGCAGTGTTTCAGCGTCTCACCGCTCCTCCTGCTCGCCCCTATTAGCCGGGCCGCTCCTGAAGCGCCAGCACGACTCAAACAGGCAGTGCCAATGGTAAGCACCCAGCGCTGTGTAAACACACTAGGCTTGACTAGCGCTCAGGAATGCTTTATATAAAGTCACATAAAGGCCTGGAGGGGGAAGTGGGTGTGTCGTCTGACCGTCTGCAACTGGCTCTGCTGCCACCATTTCCTTCACTCCAGAGAGGACGTCATGGAACATGAGCTCGCTGCTCCCAGTGTTCAAACAACTAAATATGCTGAAATGGCAGATCACAGATAACTCTCTGCCTGATATTTCCCCTGGCAGTGTTTTCAAAAAAAATGTGGTTTTTAGGGGATATCATTAGACTACCGTTCATTACCGAATTGTATCAAATGTTTACAGCTGAGTTGAAAATTTTATCAAAGTGCAGCCCTTAAGTGGTGGCTTTATATTTATGTACAACTGCTCACTTCATTAAACACTTGAGTTTTAGCTAGTCGTATTTTTACAAACATCCACATATTTTTAAAAAAGCGTATGTGCAGTTTAGCACAGGCACTAAATCATCACGGAGAACACATTATAACCACACCTGGAAATCCACCATTTTAGGGGCAAGGTTATTTTCACCGAAGTTTGTGCAACGACCACTGAGTATTGTAAAATGTGCACCCATGAGTACATAACTAACTTTACTGCAGAGTTGACTCATGCCTGAACTTGTACCTCTCAATTGGCTAAAATATAATTAATGCATCTGAGCTTATGTCTCTGTGTCCTATGAGGGAGAACATAAATGGAATGAAAACACAAGTCATTTATTTATCTTGTATTCACACATCGGGGTTATATGTAAATGGTATAAAAAGCTATCACAAAATTAAATTTTCCATGTCAGGGAGTTACAGTAGAGCACACAGTGCCCCTTGTCAGAATAGATTTAATTTAGCAGGCACTTCACAATGAAATAACCATAATCTTACAATCTCAGTTTACGGCAATTTACAAGCATTGAACAAAATCTTGGTGTGTGTTTATATCAGCAGTTGGTTTTTACTCTGCACTCTTTATCTGTTGTCTGTTATTTTTCTCTCTACTGTGCTCTGTCTTACGTAAAGTAATAATATACATATATTTAGATACTGTATATAGATAGATCATTATTAATCTCATCTCATATCAATCTCTCTGTAAAGATTTCAGTGAACAAGATAACAAACTATTCTTAAAAAAAAAATAAAAATCAAAGCAAAAAACAAATACTCCTATTTTAATAGTACTGTAAGCTGCTGCTTTGTATTGCCAGACAGCAGCCACAAGACCTGTAACCTTAGCTAGGACAAACCTTTTAGGGGGGGAAAAAAAAAAGAAAAAGCATTGAGCTGATTCATGCAGACATTTTATGCTGCTGCTACTTCCTCCCTTGTTTTGGCATGGTTGTGGGAAAGGCAAGAAGCCTGTGTTGCTGGTGTGTCAGAAAGCTAACCACGGAGGAGCTTCTTTATCTCAGCAGCTAATATGAACCGTACCTCACTAGGAATGAAAGCAGTGTCCTGCGATAGCAAATTTGCAAAGCAGTGGCTGATTGTGACCGTCGGACACTGGCCATAATCCTTTGGACCTTATAATTTGAAAGTCAAGTCTCTCAATTTGCCGTCTTACACACATGGTAATATTTGTTTGATGGCTCAGCAGCATGTAAACTAAAATTGGTTTGGTTATAGCTGAGTAGAGTGGCTTTCTGGCTCTGGCTGTAGCCAATAGGAATACAAATGGCACAACAATGGCGAGAGGCCACTTTTGATGCATGTTGATTGTTAACATTTTGATTGTAGCAGGTGACTGTGCAGCACAGAGCAGCAAAGCCATTTTTAGCGACGAGGCATGCAGTCATTTTCAGGACACATGGGCAGACTGAAGGCAGCAGTGACCCGGGCTGTATGACCGTTGTGAAAAAATCCCTGTCTTGTTTATTATATGTCAGGATTCAGACCCCGATCAACCAACAGATTATGCACGGAGCAGGTCTTACTGCAGCATCCTTGCTCTGTAGGAGAAAAGAGAACGCGCAGCCCCCAGGCCCTGTCATTTACAGGATGGCCAACAGGAGAGCAGTGTTCTCAACACAACCTCACAGCAGATGTTTGCCCCGGTACAATCTGTACAAACGTCAAATTGAATTCATTGCCATGTCCTTAGCTCAGCAGCTAGAGCCTTGGGGATGAGTGTGATTATAAATACTTTGGTTTAAGCACTAATTAAACCAGTTACAAACTAGGGGGCCTGGTCCAGTTGGCAACAGCTGTCAGAAGTATGACAGAACAGCTTCCATGTTTTGGTAAATGATATAGCTTGTTTATGCAGCGGAAACTCAGTCGGCCGGCAGAAGCTCAACCAGTATGTATTGATGTTCTTTTAGCAGACCACAGGCAATTTAGCATGCCTGAGTGTAGGCAAAATCTTTTTCAGCCTAATAGATGGAGCACAGAGAGGGGGAGCTCCCTGTGTAATTGAGTTCTTTGGTAGGCTTCATGTTGTGGTTTTTGGGGAGTAGCTTATCAGCAGAACACGCAGGATCGACCCTCCAGCAAAAAGGCACTGTTGCCGTCCAATCTGCTTTCATTGGCAAAAGCGCTTACAGCAGGAAAAACACGAGTGCTGATTCTTCAGCATGTGCATCCCTGACCTGTGAAAGCAGAGCTTATTCAGTCATTCCCCAGCAGAAAGGCTCTGCGCAGCAGGGAATGGCTGTCTATTTAACTGCCTTTCACATACACTCTGCGCCACCAGCCAAGGCCCTTTCACTGTTCATTCTCTCTCGTCTGTCCGTGGGCTCAGAGGCATCACTCTGCTCTAGGTCTATTTTTGAATCGACTACATGCGGCTGTTACTTAGATTTTTTGACCTTCCCTGAACTGTATTTCATAAAAAATGCCTCATGAATTCTGTATCTGTGGCAGCTTCAGAAATGTAAGGTGAAATATACATCTTGATTTGATATTTCTTTCATTGTCCACAAGTAGCAAGGTGAAATTATACTGCTCTTCACTTAAGAAAAAAATACTACATATTACATTCATCAGTTATTCATACCAACACCATAATGGGAATACCATAACATTTAATATTATACTGTTAATTTCATGTCACCTGGTATTTGCCATAAAAGGAAAATGTGGTATTAGCATTAGTTAATGAAGTAAATAGTGTGCATTATCAGAAGTTCAACTGCTTCCTGCAGGGAGTGCCATTGAAAGAATTTAGAGGAATAAATATTATAAAAATTAACCAACTGTTGATTGGCTCTGTAGACAACACAGTTCTTCTCCTAATGCACTTGGTCACATATGTATTTACAAACCTGCCTCCTACAGTAAGTATCGGGATAGTACAAAAATGGTGCAAAAGTACCACTCACTGAAAGCATGTACTGTACAACCTGTCAAGCTTAATGAGGAATAGAAAGTAGAGTGATAGGGTAGATACATCGTTAAACTGCGGATTGATTTAGCTGAAAAACAAAAATATAAATAATGCATTCCCCTCCACCTTGCTGAAATGAGTCAGGCAGCACTCCTCCTTCCTAAGGCTGCAGCTTGTGGAGGAAGCAGGAGGAGCACAGGCTGGCTGCACTAATGGATGTTTACACAGCTCCGTATCAGCCACCAGAACCCGAAATCACATGCATCCCTGCTCTCTGCCCTCCTGGTCCCAGCGAAATCGTCTGAAATTTTTTGGAGAGATTTTTTGTTGCTGAGAGATATTTAGGAGGGTTGTGGTTAGATTCAAGGTTGATTGTCCATTGTTATCCTCTGTTGGCTCTTTATTCCTCCCTCTCGGCTCTCCTCCGCACTTAGCCCTCCCCCTTCTCAACTCTCCCCTGTTCTCTCCTCCTTCCCCTGCTCTTGCCAGTAACGGCCTTAACCGTTTGGCTTCATGTCAAAGCAGGGGCCTTTTGTGGCTCTGTCACAAATCTGCCAGGAAAAACAGAAACCATCTGTTCAGGCCTGAGCCTGAGAGGGGATGAGTGTGTAAATACATGAGTTTAGCCCTCGCCCTCAGCCCTGCCCGTGCACACAGGACCACCGAGCCCAGCGAAGGATCCTGCACTCCCACTCAGTCTCAGCCGGCACTCCCACCCAGCCTTTATAGCATATATAATGGTTTCAAAACAAATCCTGTCAAGTCCAAATTTTACCAGCAGGAAAAAAACAGGACATAAGGCGGTGTAACAAAGCAACTGAGTAAACAAACGGAGTATCACCTAGCCAGTCATAACGTTTGTGAATTATAACACTGATAATATAAAATTGCTAGTATCCAGAGACTGAGAGTAAATGTTCCTCTATCACTTGTGTTCTATGAGAATGTCAGGAATAATATGTATGCCTGGGGTGCACTTGCCCTTTAACAACTCCCACTAAAACTATTAACTGGTGGAAGTCAAGGTCATAAATTAAAGTGTTTTTTAGAAAAAGTTTGGCAAGTGAATAATGCGACTTGTCAGGTCTAAACAAGTCCAACTGATAGTTATCCCGCTAACGTTCTAAACACAGCGTAGATTATTTGACATGCTGATTACAATGCATTGACTTTTAAACATTCATCATAGTCGAGGAGGCATTTAAACTGGTAAAATAAGAGTAAAAAAAAATCTGTTTTCAGTGAATTTGCCATGTTTCACAGCCACGGCTGAACACATTTATAGGGGAAACTGCTGCACACAGTCATGAACACATACACTGTCAATTTCACACATGCATACTTGTATGTAGACTACCATTTTAAGTGGCAATAACTGGAATGGAAGCCCTGAGTGTCGTGATATGAGGTAAGCCCTTTCCTTGTCGGATAATCCGCCGGCCAGAAAGCTCCTGCAGATGGAAGCATTCTAAAAGGCCTTATAATACCAAGCTTATGTTGTCACTATCTCATGTTCTGGGGAGCAGCAGCACACTCTGTACTGCTCTGCAATGATTTAGTGGGTTAGGGAAAATTATGGTGCTGAGGCCAGGGCCATTCTTGATTCCTGTTTCAACTATTTCCATTAAGTTTTTTTTTGTTTGTTTTTTTGTTTTGTTTTTTTTCACTGCATAGCATACCAATGAATCGTTTTTGATATATCTTTATGAAATTGTGTCGTAGTCTCCATTTTATAAAGACGAGGCAACTTTGAAACTTTTGAAGTCTCGGTAGATATGCATGGATTCATTGGGTAAACAGCCAGTGATGGAGAAGAAACAGAAGGTAATGAAAGTTACAGTGTTGCCCGGGGCATACACCAGCATGACGGCAAGACTTAATGACGTTTATGATAGGAAAAAGTACACAGTCAGTCTTAGAGATTGGACTTCTGTGGCTTCAGAGAAACCAAACTTGACGTACAGGCAGGTTGGAAGAGGTAATCTGTCAATCTCCCTTTGACACTAATTTACAGCACGAGGCCTCTCTCAGCCACAGGAATGCCATGTTCATCTGCAGCAGCGCTCCTCTCATCCAGGCTTCTTACATTATTCCACTCCACATAGCAATTTTAGCCTCTGAAAACATCCCCCCATTGTCTGTGCAACCATAAATCAGAGCTGGTATTTATGAACTGTAAGAGAAATCACACAAGTAAATAAACATCATGAATAAGCTACACCGTGCATTTTTTTTTCTTGGCATAGGCATAGGCTCTCCGCCAGAAGTAACTTTTCAACCCAGCAGAAGGACTTTAAGAATTTGTTTAGCTGCTTCTTTCGCAACCAGTTACATACAGCTTTACAAGTACACCTGTTAGTTGCCATTCAAAAGCTCAAATTAATGTTTTCATTAGCCCCGGCCTAATGTAATGGTACTTGACACAGTGTAAGTGATGGAGGGGCAGGGTGACCTTTCCCTGTGTCTGCCAAGCTGTTGTCGAGGCCGTGTGGTTGTCAGCCTGCAGTGAGGAGGCAGAGAGGCACTGCTGAGAACAGTCATTAAGCACAGAGCAAAGCCAGCGCTCAGCACCACTCGACACTTTTGATCTGCACATTTCAATTAGATTTCGCATCAGGATGCCTGCCTTCCCTCAGTTTGCACCTGTGTCCTGCCTTCCCAACTGGCCGGCCAGGCTAAAGAGGGAGGCAGGCGCAGAAAAACAACTAGAAGCTTCTCTACCAGCTGAAATAGATGCACAAACACATGGCAGCATAATAGAGCGTAAGTAGCTTTTTAAATGATATGATTGGCGTCGGCTGCTTTGCTCTCTGAAATGGTGCATCCAAAATTTGTTTTTAAAGGCTATTCTGTAAATGTTGTCCCAGAAAGTGCGTTGTCCCCTTTTCATCTAACTGTCTCGTGTTACGAGTCCTGTTGATTTTTCTCTGCTGAGCTCCCACTCAGTAAGGCATGTGGAATCTATCCCACTAATCCAGATGTGCTCAACTGCACAAGTCTTTGGGTGTGAGATCTTAGCACAATCAAAGGAGTTTGGGACAGTTTTATACTGGAGCAATGGCTTTGCCACAGCACAGCGCCTTTATTGACCCTGCTATGTGAGAAGGTTTCATTTAGCTCCAACACACTCAGTAAATGTGCCCAGCGCTGCTTCGCCTGATAAGATGGAGTCTGCAGGCACTGCTAGATATGAATTTCTCCTAAGAGTTACATAAAGGCAGATCTTATTAAACGGGCCTAAGCCCACTGAGTTGAGCCGTCTCTGCCAATCAAAGCACTCATTGAGAACGACTTATCTTGTACCTTAATGTCAGATGTTCACAAGGCTTGATGGATTGATAAAGAAACAATCACATGATCCTTGGCCAAGGTTCGCTAACAGCAAATGAGATAGTCTTGTATTTGTCCAGATAAGAATTAACAAGTCAAAGTTGCACTGTTATGTCATTTTTGTCATATTTTCAGCCAGTAGCACCTTGTAAATCATCCATTATAACTGGCACAAACTTGTAGCTAAGGTGTTTTATTTTTCCATTACTGAACAAATTAATTTGCATACACACATTTTGTGTTCAGAGCGAGTGGTGTTTTACAGCCGTTTTAAGATGTTTACCATTTCATCAGAGCCTTTCCTGCCGTTGCAATTTTGGTGGAACTTTTGACAGAAAATGTTAAGCGGTTCACTGCAAAGCTGTTAACGTGTTTTAGAGATCCAATGCACCGACTAATTTATGTCAAGTTTCTCAGCTGAAGCGGGCAAGGAAAACGATCAATAGCTATTAAAGTAGGGGAATTTTGTTGAACAGCAGCTTAACAGACCTTAGATAGTAGATGAGTGTCCGCTGGGCTTTAAAGATTACAGGTGACTTACAGCTCACCTAACAATCACAGTATCCCTTCATGAATTCATTATAGAGTTGGTGGAAGACCACTAACAAGTGAGAGTTCATGGTGA
This sequence comes from Myripristis jacobus, assembly GCA_900302555.1. NCBI lineage: Eukaryota > Metazoa > Chordata > Actinopteri > Holocentriformes > Holocentridae > Myripristis > Myripristis jacobus. Next base: position 3,449 of record OMLB01035089.1, on the reverse strand, counting down.
GGCAGAAAGGCAAAGCCCCACAGGAAACTACATAATTGTCCCTGACTCCTGTCGCCAATTTTCAAGGCTTGTGTATTATTTTGAGTGTGGCCGGAAAGCGGCAGTTAATTTGCACAGGCTGCCTCAGCAAAGTGCTTTCTGATCCATGATTGCATGTGTTAATGTTTCAGTTGGGTATTGATTTCCTGGCGGCCTTTTGTGCACTGGATTTATCCGCCTCGCTCGCTGGCAAGCGCGCCCCTCCGAATGTTTGATTAAAGTTCAATTGACTCTTCCAGTGAAGGGGCGAGGAGCCATTTCACTCCCTATTTGTAGCGCCAAAGCTCTCCCCGACATGTTCTTTTGTTCCCATTCAAGCGCCTGCCACCCAGGCAGCCACCAATGCACTGATCCTAATACCCCTGCATTCAGTGAGCCTCCTCGCCTAATCCTGGGACAGACACGGCCGCAGCACAAACACGCCTGGCCAGCTACAAAACCTGGCATGGAGTGACCCACTCCATGGCCTTTCTTTGTGACTTTCTTTCTGGGGTGACTGCTAATGAATGTTTCCCACAGATTTTGTGCAATCAAACTTGCTATTTCACAGCAACAATTTTACAGATTTTCACTATTTGTGGGTACACTGCCCTTATGTTAATGGTAATTGCTTCGCCAGTTTGTAATTTTTACGGTCTTTGTTTACACACACAATTGATTTTTTTTCCCCCTCCTCATTACAAATACATGTGCAGTCTGTCTGGATTCCTGTTATTTTGCCTTTTCAACAGCATCCGTTCTCCGTTTCATTGCAGGGGGAGCTAATTACCTTCTACTACTATTGGAAGAAGACCCCTGAGGCAGCCAGTTCTCGAGCCCACCGCAGACACCGCCGCCAGCCTGTCTTCCGCCGCATCAAAACACGGACTGCCTCAACTCCTGTCAACACTCCCTCACGCCCCCCCTCCAGCGAGTTTTGTAAGTACACTTGACCCCTTCCTGAATGGGCAAAGAGAGACGGGGAATATTTTGGTGGCACTTTCTGTCACTGGTGGAAGAGTAATGTGTATTAAGTTTGTTTTTTCTTTCTTGCACTCTTCCAGTGGACCTCAGCTCCGCCAGTGAAGATGACTTTGACAGTGAAGACAGTGAACAGGAACTGAAGGGCTACGCCTGCCGCCACTGTTTCACCACCAGTAAGCCTTCCATCAACACACACATACACTGACACACACACACACACAGGCGATTAGATGTCATATGGACCTACATGACTATTCCTATTCTGATTGTGATCAGTACGAGCCCACACCACACAGCGCCGTGTGACAGATGGGCATCAGAGGATGTCAGGACTAATTTGATCAAATCAGACATGAGCCCACAGCTCGTTCACTCTCTCCACCTCATTATCCTTTCCCTCTTTCCACGCAGCTGGCTCCCAGCGCCAGCCTCCCATCTGACGACACTTAACATGACTGCCACCACAACAAGGGTGGCTAATAACTTTGGCTTTATAGCGTTAGACCGTATAGACCCCACTTGTATTTATAGATGAGAACTTGAATGAATCCAGATTGGAGGAGGAGTACAGAGTTAGAGAGTGTACTGGCTGAGTATTTTTAAGCTGTTACGGTGTGATTCAGATAATACGCAGATCTATTACATTTTAAATTACAAAGTTAGTTAAGTACATTCTCCATCGCTACAATATTACTGCAGCTGTGAAATAATTTCTATGTATTGTTTGTGTTCCTCGCTGCCTGTGTTATTTCACAACTGTAAATGGCTTTCCTCAGCCTCCAAGGACTGGCACCACGGGGGCCGGGAGAACATCTTGCTGTGCACCGACTGCCGCATCCACTTCAAGAAGTACGGCGAGCTGCCCCCCATCGAGAAGCCTGTGGACCCGCCACCATTTATGTTCAAACCTGTCAAAGAGGAAGAGGATGGACTCAGCGGGAAGCATAGCATGAGGACCCGACGGAACCGAGGCTCGGTGCGCACACACTCATGCTCCTCATCTATCCCTCTATTTACACCTTCACCATCCATACTCCTCAGAGTTCTCCCTAGAGCAACCTCGAGCCAGACTGCAAAAGCAGACATCCATCAAGCAGTAGGCTCACCTTCTCTAGACAGTTAGCACAAGGACAACTGAAGCTTGCACTGGTCCATGTATTTTTTTTTTCCAGAAACTATCAAGTTAAAAAATACTGATTTGTCGCTGAACATGATGTATCTCCATGTTAATTTCCACAGTTTAGATCACCACTCTGTATGGAGGCTCATGTCGGTTGTCATTGGTGTCGCTTCTCTTTGTTAACAGATGTCAACGCTACGTAGTGGTCGCAAGAAGCAGACAGCCAGTCCCGATGGCCGAGCCTCGCCCACGAACGAGGACCTGCGTTCCAGCGGACGCACCTCGCCCAGTGCAGCGAGCACTGACAGCACTGACAGCAAGACAGACTCCATGAAGAAGCCCAGCAAGGTAAAAACAGGCACAGGCTTCTCGAAGCTTCTTGTACATCTGTCTCAACTCAGTGAAATATACCATAATATCTCCTCTGCTTTGTTTACACAGAAGATTAAGGAAGAGGTTCCCTCACCTATGAAGAGTGCCAAACGGCAGCGAGAGAAGGGGGCTTCAGACACAGAGGAGCCAGAGAGGGCGAGCGCCAAAAAGTCCAAGACACAAGTAAGCCTGTGGTTCCTTGTTTCACTTGTCCGTATACGTGTCAAGAGATAGCAGCAGTGCCTAGAGTTGATAACGCGTATGTTTCTCTCTCCTCTGTCCCGCAGGAGCTGAGTCGGCCAGACTCGCCTTCAGAATGCGAGGGGGAAGGCGAGGGAGAAGGCGAGAGCTCTGATGGACGCAGCATCAATGAGGAGCTCAGCAGTGATCCTAAGGACATTGACCAGGACAACCGGAGCTCCTCCCCCAGCATCCCCAGCCCTCGCGACAATGAGAGCGACTCAGACTCCTCCGCCCAGCAGCAGCAGCTCCTGCAGGGCCAGCACCCTCCAGTTATACAGTGTCAGCCGGGCACCTCTGCCACTTCCACAGCCCCCGCTCCACCCACAACTTCTGCCCCCTCGCTACCACCACAGGTGTCCCCTACAGCGGCCTCCACCTCTCTACCTCCCCAGCCTCTGCCCCAGGCCAGCCCGATGTCTCTTATCCAGTCAGGGGCGTCCCTCCACCCTCAAAGGCTCCCCTCTCCTCATTCACCCATGACTCAGGCTCCACCTCCCGGCCCCCCAGGCCCACCCCAGTCACTACCCGGCTCACATCATGGCCCCATGCCTCCCATGCCACATCCACTACAGGCTGGCCCCTCACACATGCCTCACCCTCACTCCATGCCTCCTCAGGGCTTCCCTGTAGGGCAGTCTCAGGTCCCGCCATCGTCAATCTCTGGCCAATCACAGCAGAGGCCACACACGCCCCCCTCCCAGTCCCAGTCATC
>OMLB01035087.1:10759-21992 GCA_900302555.1 Myripristis jacobus | reverse complement strand
TGACCGGTTATTGGTTTGATGACAAAAATTTCCCTTTAGTTGGGGATCAGCTGTACAAATCAGCTCACCTGTGTAGAACCAAACAGTGGTAAAAAAAAAAAAAAAAAAATTTAAAAAAGTATAATTTATTTGGATAAACATTAAACAAACAACAACCCCGTCCCACATGATTGTGGCCTTCTAAATGTCTATAGTTCTGCACAGCCACAGTGGGTCTCAGCAGGGACTTAGGCAGAGCCCGCTGGATGGTGAGTGACACCCCAGTCTTGAGTAGAAGATAAGGAGGGAAAGATAAGGAATGCACTCAAGGACACACACTTTTACGAATACCCTGAGATCTCCCTTCCCAAACTCATTAACTACTTGAGTCAGTCTGCTTAACCATACAAGTAGTCTCTGGCATAAACAGACTTGGACAAAAACAAACAAATGAAACCACTGCACCCCAAAAAGGAAAAGGTGAAGCACTCAAAGATAAGGCAAACAAATTATAAATATACAACCCACAATCTAAATACCAAAACCCCCAAATCCAAGCGTACCATACAGCTTGATAATTAAGTAAGGCTGTGAAGGGAAAATCGCTAAATGTCTAATTACCAACCTCTAAATGATATGGGTGATGGGAGTCTGTGGAATGGCTGGAGATTAGATTCAAACAACGGCTTTAAAGACAGTAACAATAAGGGCAACACTCTAGTGGAGAGCTGGAAAATCTACCAAGAAAATTATTTTATCATTTATAATTATTTTGTGTAGTTAATTAAGATAAACCAAAGCTGACTCAGTTACCTGATTACCCAGGTACTTTTGTATCACTCTCTGGAATGTGGTAGGAGCATTACAAACACTAAATGACATCCTCTCAAATTAAAACAGGCCAAAAGGTTTGGTGAACGCAGTCTTCGCTTTGCCACTTCAATCTGCCACTATCCACTGGACAGATATAAAAGCGGTATACCACTCAGCTTTAGTCAAACTAGTTTGGAGCCTTCAATATGAAGGGGAAAAGCATATTTGTGTGTGGCACTATTGAGCTTATCCACACCAACTCTCCAGGCACTGCACTTCTTTTGAACAAGCACAATTGATGCAGCCCAAGGGCTACAGCTTGCCTTAATGACGTCTTTCTCCAGCATACCCGCTTCATAAAGGATCAGGGGCAAATCTCTAAACCTCTCTCTACAAAGGGCTGCATCACCTGTTGTGATGTGGTGTTTCACAGCATCAGTCCGTCTATAATCCTCTTCACTGTGGAAAACACATGCTGCCACTTAGATAGGGATTGCTTGTGGAAGTGGTTTAGTTCTTCTCTTAGGTGATCCCTAGGGGGCAACTGACCCACTGGGCTTTGAATTTGATCGTGGCCCACCTGCATGGGCCCACCTCTGTGAATGTGAATGTGAATCTTCTGGCTCATCTAAAAACCCTGTGTGGTTTCCTGGTTGGGGCAATGTTGCCTGGTATGACCTACTTTACCACACTGATTGCAAATAGGGTGCCTGTTTGGAACCACACTTAAATCTATGGTTACTGACAGAGGTCCCAGCTGTCTGCCTTCTCTGCACCAAGTCTTCAGAGTAGGCCCTAGGCCAGCGAGGGTTCACAGTGGGGCCCAGCTTCCCATTTCCATCCCTCCCTTCATCATGTAGGATTTTTATTGTCTGAGCTAATTGTTCCTTTACCTCTTTAAGTATCTCCTGGTTAAAGTCTTGTTCCCAGTCAAAGTTTGTGTGCCAGGTGTCTGTCTATGTACAGCAAGGCGGGAAGGTACCAAACACTATTCATATTGCTCCTCTTCAAGTGGCAGTGCTTTTCCAGCCCCAGGACTAGGCAGTTCCTTACTTAGCGTCTCAGCTCTTGTACGATGGACCCCGCTCATAGTCCCATAATGAAGTGGTCATGCCGAAGGAGGTCAACATGGTCCAGGCCTGTAGCGTCTTTATGCCTCAACCTGCAAACCAACTGAAGGAGTTGCAGGGAAAAGGCCCTACGGCAATGCTTCCTTTCTGCAATTCAAAAAGCTGACTCTGACTCTGACTCTCAAATGAGGCAAGAGAGACACACTCACATGCAAAAACACAAGATGAAAGCACACGCATGCATGGACTCACACACACCTATTCTAGCCAGAAAAGATTTAGCTTGAATCAAAATACCTCTAAAATTTAATTCTTTGTTAATAGCAACTAATTTCAACCACGATAGTAGAGATGACCCTTCCATTGTGCTATACTGTTATTCTGTGTGTGTGTGTGTGTGTGTGTGTGTGTGTGTGTGTGTGTGTGTGAGAAAAGAAACTGATTTGTTATTACTGGAAGCCCAAAAGTGATTAACAGCTGAGACTCTCACTATGTAGTCTGGCAGACACTGACTAAGCAAGGAGCTGTTACTAGTACTGGACAAGCTCCGTTAATTTGGCAGAATTCACTCAAATTCACAGTTTTAATTGGTTCTTGATCAAATAAAATCTGGTCTACATATATGAACACAGAAAATGTTTGGAATTTAGCAGATACAGATAAAGATAATGGCTTTGCTTTACATCCCTGGGATTTTCATGCAAAGAACTGTTTCAAATTGGCCTGCTACAGTCAAATTATGGCTTTTGTTAGTGTATGTGGTAAGGTATGCGCTTAAAAGAAGGAGACTGGAGAGATTACAGTGCATAACATGAGGGGGAAAAAAGCTCAACCAAGGATGGCAAAAGGAGAAACGCTAAAATTGTGAGAATAGCTTATACAGTACTATCACAAACCCTCAGGTGCCCTTCAGATATAACAGCTCTTGTCATTTTACATCACCCTTTGAAAGGTCACACACAGCAAATTGCCCTTGTAACGGTACAAAAAGGGCCAAATGGGCTTCGTTAGACTGACAAAGCGGGCAGCCACCCCCCTGGGTCATCTGGCAGTCAATGTGACGCAGCAGTGGAGACTTCTGCTGACTCTTACGGATGCGGGATGTGTAGGTTGCTGACTGACTGCCAGACCGTCCTGTTATATTTGCTGCTTAGAGGGAGAGAGAGAGAGAGGGAGAGAGACTACGACATGGGAGGGCCTCCCTCCATCCTGTGAGTCATACATCCACCCACATCTGGGGCATCTGACCCTGTGAGAGGAAATGTGCTTAATGAAATCCCCAAGGTTGTTATGCATGCACAGAGATGCATGCAAAAGCACTCAGACACATACAAATCTACAGACGTGGCTCTTTCTCATCTGTCTTTCTCTTCCTTGTCCCCCTTCTCCTTTCAAAATCCTCCTCTGCTCTGAGTCTCTTTTTGTCCCTCCATTTGATTTCCTGGTTCACCACAGTCTGTGCAGCATGTCATACTGTAGGTCCACAACACACCTTTGACTTGAGGCTGACCTCTATTCAAAGCACCATTTCTTAGCATCAGTCTCTCTTCAGTAGCTGCTACTGACAGCTTTCTAATAAATGTGTCAATATACTTGTTGCAACTCAGAATCAAAGCAAAATGGGTTTTGAACTTCTGTTTCTCTTTAGTATTAAATGAAGAGTTTTCACCCTGATGGATTTACTTCAAGTAAAATAGACCCATCTGTTGCTGGATTTTTTGTTTGTAGACTGCTTGAAACCACAAACTGTTACCACTACAAAATATACAACACTGTGACTTCCACACTGCAAACTGGACTGCATGACATTGCCTTGATTAATCTAGGCACACAGTTATATAGCAACAAGACTCAACTTTGACTCATCCTTCCACAGATGAGCGATGACCCCTACAGAGATGCGATCCATCAAATCGTCTTCTCCGTGACCACTGGGATTTAGGCTCTCCATCAGTGTCTCTGTATTTTGCCATTTACTTCTTTTCAACCCCCCTTCATACAAACATCTCATCATATGCGCTGCTTTTCCTTTCTGTTAGAGCGATGGAATCCATCGGTCACCTTCACCTCTGCCGTCATCCTTTTTGTCAGCCTTAGAGGTGGTCCCAGTTTATTCCATGAGTGAGGAATTGAATGATTCAAAGGCAGAAAAACCCTGGAGCAGAAAAGGTTACTATCATCTTTTCATGAAATAACAGACTGTCCAGTAAAATTGAAGTGTCTCTGGTTGTGTTCATGTGAGATATAGACTACTATATCAAGAGAGCTGTTTTTTTTGACTTTGTATGTATTTTGACACATTTTTGACAGGTGGAACTGTGTGTGGACCTGCATGTACTTGAACTGTGCTCAGTGTTGTGTATTTTGATTCATAATGTGCTTTCCCTTTTTAAAAGCTGTGATGCAAAATGTTTCCCAGAAAATATTTAGAAAGAAATTGGACAAAATCTGAAGTTGTCTCACATTGAATAAAATGAAATAAAATTAAGTTAAATAAAATAAAATAAAGTAATAATCATTTGGACAATTGTGCTTGTCCCATCCATACACAGTGCGCAAATACTCTTGTGTGTGTGGTGCATCTATGTGTGTGTTTGTGTGTGTGAGAGAAAAATAAGAGAGACATAGTGTGCATGTGTATGTGTATGTGTGTCAGCATGTGTGTATATTATGTTGAGCCAGAGGGGCAAAAACCATTCTTAACAGAAAATAAAAATAAACGTCGAAGTGGCACTTTTGCCTGTGTAATCGCATCTTCAAGCACTTCAGCCAGTTCCTTATATTTGCATTTTGTTAGTGATACAGCTCTAAGCACGATAAATGATGACATAAACTTGCAGCCAAGTGATAACTGCATCACTGACTCATTTATATAACAGAGCCGGGGTTTTGATGGTGGTGCATGGAGCCATTGAAGATAATCCCTGACCATGCATTCAGTAACAAAGTCTGAATGCTGGAATGGATTTTTTTTTTTTTGCACATTTCCATTCATTTCTTTTTTTGTGAATAATTAAATATGTGTATCATTAACATCCCATGCGTTCCTGACTTAAATATTAGCTTAGCAACCTAGGCATCCCGACATCAGTCCCTAGGGTGCTTCAGGATGGTGGTGCCTGGGTCACAATCAGTTGAAAACCCCAATAACACAGCATCTTAATATTTAACTAAAATATTACTTCAAAACCACTTCAGTGTTTGTTATTCTGCCATGTGACAAGTGAAAATAAATGCATGTCCTATTTCATTATTTATAATACATCAAAATGGCTCATTGACATCTGTCATGCAGCATCACCCTCAAATCAGTCTTGCCAGTGACTGACAAAATGGCCAAGCACAAAAAATCCATGTGGGAGTTTCAAGGCATATGATAAATCAAGGTGTGTGTGCGGCACGAAAAAAAGTTATTTGGCTTTATTGGAGCATAAAAGTCACCATATTTCCTCACTCTGCCTGTTCTCCCTTTGTATAGGTGCCCTCTCTACAACGTGTCAGCAGCACTGTGATATACTGGACACAGGCGGGCCTCTACTAAATTATAGCCAAGAAGCCATTTCCATTCCATGAATCTACCGTTTGCTTTATGTTTCCAGCACCAGTTTGGGAGATGACAAAGTCTCTTTATTGTTTTTGCAGGCTAGCACACACATCAGACGTGCAAACTCCCATTCTCCCTCTTTCTCTGTCTGATGAACACTCACAAATAACTGAGTCAGAGCCACATCATTATATTTCATGGATAAATGGTTTTATCGAAAAGACTGTAAAATGAGAGGATGTTTTGCTTTTAATAATTCTGTAAAAAGACAACCGGCCAAGTCAGAGAAAGAAGATACAGCGTGATCGATATATAATGACAGGAATATAGAGAATGGGAAACGTGAGAGAGAGTGCATGTGTGTGTCTTGTGTGAATGCACTAAATGTGCTGCATTTGCAACGTGGTTATGTGTACTTGAATGTGTAGGGCCAGTAGAGTATATTTATAAATGATCTCTCGCTCACACACACCCTGTCTTTCTCTTTTACCTTTCCTCTCACGTGTTTCTCATGCATACTCTTCACCTGTGTCCCTGCTGCTGACAACATCCCTTTAAAAACTGTGCAAATCCATGCGAATAAATCCCGCCATAATTCCTCGGCTTATGGGAGAGAGAGAAAGAAAGAAAGTGAGGCAGCAATCACATAAAAAAACATACATGTGCTTCTATTTATAGCACGGTCCTACAGCTATGTTCTCACACATCATATGGATTCATCAGCCGGAAATCAAATGGCTCAGATTCAAAGCTGACCTAATGGAATGAAAAACAGGCACATCACCAGAGGCCACGATCGTTCATTGTCTGGTTATTTTGTGGTTATGCAGAAGTCTTAGAAACAGAGTCAACCCATTAAACAATAAACAGGCCCAGATAAATCTTTGTGATGGTGTGGCGCCTGCAGACACGGTTTGTTTCATCTTCCCATCAGACTTTGTCAAATTTTGGGCATGTTGTCAGCATGTGGTCAAATAAATGAAAGCGAGACACTAAATGGGGAAAAAATGGAGGCAAATATTAAAGAACTGATTCATTATAGAGACAGATTTCTAAATTATTCATACAAGGTAGGGTTAACAACTGCTGTACAACTCTTCACGCTTTGTTGCCTTATAATAAGCACCGAGCAGCATGCATTGTGAGAAGAGGGGACAGAGAAATTGTCATTACTTTTAGGGATGTTTTTTGACATATGTAAAGAGACTGTCCAGTTTCACTTGTGTGCATATTCATCAACGGCATAGTGGAGTGAAGTTTGTGCCCCAGGGTCCCATGCTCCTATGATCCAGCCAAGCAGAAAACAACAACGGTGCTGAAAAGCAAGTGGGAAAATAATGGACTGTGTAAAAGTAAAATTACATCAGGACTGAAGTCAATTCACTGCTAATTCAGTTGAGGCACTGCGTTCATCCCTTCAAATTTCACAATAAATCTTTTGCCATATGATGTTTCTTTTGTTCAATCTGTGAGGCAGTGATGTGCATGGAGGCTTTAGCGTCATTTTCTGGATTGCAGTTTCAAATGACATGTTGAATTTAATTTGTTTGTTTATTGCGTTCCTTGGTGTGCGGCTGCCAAAAGCGAATCAGTTTGTATTAGTGATGAGGCTTGTGACTGCGAGCAAAGCAAGGAGGGCAGCTCTATGACAGAGAGTGTTTGCATGTGTTTTGAGAAAGTGCGTGTGTCTGTATACGTGTGTGTGTGTGTGTGTGTGTGTGTGTGTGTGTGTGTGTGTGTGTGTGTGTGTGTGTGTGTGTGTGTGTGTGTGAAATTGCAGCGACACATATAGGAAAATTCATCTGTGACACTTTGACTCCTCTGTCTATTCTTATACAGTAGTGGTAGATGGATGTTAAAGTCACACACTGACACACACACAAACACACACACACAGACGTGCACACACGCGAGCTGAGCTGCGGCATCGTGCTGTGTAAACAGGTGTTGAAGAAGTATATCATCGTATAAATATGCCGGGGTGTTTTCTTCTCCCTACACAACATAATTAGCATTTTTAGAGTCACACTCATTTGCAAGTCACTCTTCACAAAAATCCCACAGATCTGATGGACAAGGAAGAGGAATGAGCAGCTTTATTGTCGTTAAAGAGATTTCTTGTCTCATTCCTTTACAATCCACTGACGAGTGAAATTTCATTCATTCTCTTCTCACTCTATTTTTAGAAAGACAACCATTTAAAGCAGCCAGTTTTTGGACGGACTCCAGTGTGTCTGTTTCATTGATGCGCACTGCAGGCCTCTCTCTGGCTGAACCTTGTTGTTATGGTGACGTCTACTGGTTTGACAGGGGAAGTGCATCCTCAGCATCCTATTGCCAATGGAAGCACACCGCTCAGAGCAGATTCAGTGCATTTGTTATGGGTAATGAAGTCAACACATTGACAGGGGTCATCCTTCAGAATGGAAATCAATAGGCTTTCCAAATTTCATAGATTTTCACCCATTTGATTTTGAGATATCACATGTGACATTCTGGCCTAAGGATTATCATCATCATCATCAATCCTTTATTTCAACTCAGAACAAACAGATGTCCTCTTTTACAAGCGTGCCTAGAAGGGTGGCGCTAGGTTAAAAAGTAATGATGCAGTAATAAAGAGAAATCCTTTGTGAAGTATGAATGAACTCAACAGGATTTGTGCCCGTGCACTAATTACATTTACTAATTTCTCATGTGCAAATTTGATATTTTGGCCAGGACGGGTTATCAGGTCATAAAAACCGGCAGGATTCACCTCTGGGGAGCATGAATGTGCTCAGCTAATTTCATGTAAATCTGCCCAGTAGATTTGGAGGCATGTTGCCTTGGAGTAAAATGTTGCACGGACACACATACTGACAGATGGACAGACCAACCACCTGGCCGACCGACCAACCAACCAACACTGCCCTCCCTCTGCCAGTGGGTCAAATGTGCACTGCTGTCAAGGGGACCTAGTGGCAGAAAACTGGATTTTAATCTTTTATGTGTGAATTTGAATTGCTCAGCATGAATAATTGCATTAAAAAACTGAATTTGAATCACGTAATTTGAATTTGTGTTGTCTAATCGAGAGCAGATTCACAAAACTCCTTTTCAGCCAATCAGCACCTGTGTTTTGGCCATTTCCTTCACTCCCATTGATGCATCTTGTTGGGACCGAAGCACTTTGAAGCTGGGGCTGGGTGGTCAAACACAGTAATATAAGTTTACCATATATTTTAACAATCTTTTGACTTTTTAAATGTTGACATTATAGCTGTTGTAAAATTGTAGAGTTGTTTTGTATTGTCAGAGAGCATAAGCAAAGTTTTGGCAGTCATAACAGTTACATTACATTGAAAATATTTGCCATTACAGTTTAATGTAGCATTAACATTAGCTCATATGGAGTAAGTTAGCAACCGAGTGTTTGGTTAGGGTTAGGGTTAGTTACCATGGTTCTCTCTGGGCACCCAGGAGTCTCCCCTTAGCAAACATGCCCACCTTCTGCTAATCCCATGCAGAGACGGGGCAAAAACCATGCAGTGCAAATGTGTTATTTTTTGCCTGTCCTAAAATGAGGTATTTTGAATAATGAGGTCTAAACAGTCTTGGAGATGCATAAATTAGGTTTGACTGGAAATTTTAACTAACTTTAACTAACTTCCAGCATTCAAACACCATTATTGAATACAAAGTGTCAGGGACTGCCTGCAATACCTGCAGAACCAGCAGGGGGCTTTGGGCCACCAGTGGAAAATCCTTGCATCACACTACTCACAGCACAGCCACTCTATTAAAAAAAAATAATAATAATAAAAAATCACCCTATTAACTTCCTTTCCAACTGTTATTTATTTATTAACTTTATTCCATCTGTTAATGCTTAGCTGAGATAGAGCTGGCTTTAAATTAATAAGCATTAAATTAGCATTAAAAGACAATTCATGACGTCAAAACAACAGTCTAACTGATATAAATGATCAATCACAAGCTCCCTCTTTAGGTTTTCATTTATTATAGGCAAGAGATCAGTTTACTATGACTGAGAACCATGACATACAATATAGATTTGCTCATATTTTCAACCTCATTAGTGGTTGAGTGTGTCAGTGTTTTCTTTATAAACATGGACAAATAAGTAATTTTGATCATTTCCAAACTGACTTCTATACAAATAAAATGAGACAGATCAGGGGTTTTTTTGCAGCAAAACATCATCCTGACAAATCACCTAGCTCATATGTGTGAGCGTGTGTGTGTGTGTGTGTGTGTGTGTGTGTGTGTGTTTGTGTGTGTATCAAACAGAGCCTGATTGATTCTGCTTTTGTTGCCTTCTCACTTTAGGCAATTACATGTGATGCATCACTGACAGAGACTCAGACAGATTAAATAAAGAAAAGTTTCCTAATAAAATGCTGTATATGTATCTTTAAAATACCCCACAAAAAGCATGCCATTCAGTATTGTATAACAGCTTCAGTTTCATGCCAGCAACATTTTGTTAGATGGAGTTTAACATTTCTTTAAATGGTGAACAACTCATTTACCATTGTCACTGGATAGGGAGTTTAGATATTCTGCTGTTTTTGACCATGTATATGGGGTCATATTTTGTAAGAGTAGACAGCACTTTTTGTCAAACAGCAGTTATTTCCTCACACAGCAAACATTTTTAGAAACTGGAAAGATCAAATGAAGATATTTGGCCCAACAGACCCAACAAGTCTGGGAACATGGAAAACTGATGCTGCATTGATCCCTGTGTCCTGCCATGGTTATTGATTTGTGCTGAGCTCTTCTTGGTAAAGGCCTGGATTGGTTTAGACCTACTAACACTAATGTGTAAAGGGAAAAATGACTTCTTGGAATGATGCATGTTAAAATAAACTGTGTATTGTATCTTGTTATTTGCTCATGTGTAAGCCTTTTTGATGCAGTAATGATCTTTATCATTTTAAGACACAAGTTGCATTTTAACAATGTATTTGACTTGGATAATGCTAAACTACAATTTGATGGTGTGTGTGTGTGTGTGTGTGTGTGTGTGTGTGTGTGTGTGTCAGTAGGAGTGTTTTATTTTTTCATTCAGAAATAAAAGCATCTTGTGTGGGCATGGCAGGAGATTAAATGATGCAATATGTATTATTGCATTTAAGAAACACAGGAAAGCTGTCAGGTCGGCTGTTGCTGCTGGCTCTAATCACTTGCCAGTGCCATGCACCAGAAAAAAAAACATTCTGCACTTAAACTGCATTTACTGCAGTTTAAAATGTTAATCCATGGCTCACATGGCTCATACTATAATTCAGAAGTCTTTCACAGTGTAGGACTGCTCACTCAATCCAAATATATGTTATAATAAATTGTAGCCTTTATATTTTCACAAGATTCTCCACAACTTGTGTGCATTCATTTTTTTTCTTATTGTATAATTCACTATTTTTCTAGCTGAAATCGGTCAATGCTTTTGCAGTGTACAACATACTACAATGTTGTAAAGGTAATGGTTCTCTCGAGAATTCATTTGTTTAATGGTTGAACTGGTTCATGTATTAAAAAAAAACAAACAAAAAAAACATAGTTTACGTCATGAATGTTGTTCCCTCCTCTGAGAGAGCTAACTTGTCAGGTAAGCTTGGCTGGCCTGATGATCGATAGACTGTCCTGCAACTGGAGGGTCATGAGTTTGATCCTCTGTATGCAGCAGTGTGACGTGTTCAGGTGTTGTGCAATGCACCAAGGTAGTAAGTATGAGTCTCAGATAAATGCCTAAAATAGAAACACACACACACACACACACACACACACACACACACACACACACACACACACAACACAA
>OMLB01035087.1:0-10739 GCA_900302555.1 Myripristis jacobus | reverse complement strand
CAAAACAAATCTCCCTAAACACAATAAATTGGTGTTCAGAGAGCTGTGTGGTACGAGTGCTTCTCATTACAGCACATGAATCAATAAACAACTTACCAAGGCCTTAGGGTTATGATAGTTAGGTTTTTTTGTTGTTGTTGTTGTTTGTTTTTTTTGCAATGCAGATGGTCAGCACGCACATTATCAGGCAACAACGTGAAACAAAATGATTCATAATATTGTCACACACAAAATAACCCACAGATATAATATGTTACTATAAAAATAAAGCAATTAATCTGGCAATGTTGCAAACCAGAGCTGTCTAGAGACTTAAATATTCCATGCTGTGAACCATGGCTGCAGGCCATGCTGCAAAATCCTTACATTTGTATTCAAATTTAGTCATCCAAGAGACTGAAATATGCAACTTTCTCTGCTTGAAAAAAGTAAAGAATATTACACTGATTTATTCATCCAGAATAAATCAACTTATTTGAAAGACAGCCTCTCATTTATTAATGGATGTTAGTAAAAATTCCAGTTCATTGATTATTAATTTTGTCCTGTGTCCTCTTTATGGGCTTGCATAAAATTACAGTCCTGTTTTGTCTTCAGTTTCTATCAATGGAGTGGAATGGAGTGATGTTAAGTTTTCCCAGCTGGTCGCCCAGTGGCTGACTCATGTCAAGCACTTCCTGGAGGGAATCTTTGGTTACACAAAGCCTGTGTGACCCGAGACCCCACACACTCGTCTCCACCAGACTGTCCCCTGCACTAGTCCCACCAAAACGCTACAGAGAAGAAGAGGCAGTCAACCTTCGTGATTAGGGTTAGCTCAACACGCCCAAACAAAATTTTATGTTGTCAGTTTGAGGTTTTTGATGTTGATGGTGTTGGTTGTTGCTGCAAGTACTGTTTTGGAAGATTTATGCTGCCGCCTCAGAAGTATTTTGAGGTTTTTCACAATTTGTCATTTCCATAATGGCTTCCGTGTTTGCACTTTGTTGTTATTGTTGTTGTTTATTATTTCTGTGAAATCCTTCATTTATTGTTGCTCTATAGATAACAGAGGCATGTGATGGTGATGTGCATTGGTGTGTGAGGTGGTTTCAGACTGCGTTTATGTTTGTTATAAAAAGTTGGAATATTGCTGTGAAGCCAGAGGGAGTCCCACCCTTCTAACTTAGTGTTCTGTTCTGTTCTGCTTACCTGTCCCTTCCTTTATTTTTGTCAGTTAACAGTTAAAGCAGGGTCTTTTATGAATTGAGGTAGTTATTATTAATGTAGCTATAGGCTAACACATTTGTAATACATGTAAACAGGCCATGAAATTGATCCTTTCTTCATCAGTGTGCTGAAGTTTTTGTGTGGGTGTGTGTAGATTCATTACTAAAGGCTGTTGGGTGTGAAGTTATAACCACTTTGAGGCCGCATAACATATTCACAGAATGATGTATTTCAGCTCCAACAGGTGAAAAAAATAAAAATAACAATAATAAAAATGAATCCCTTTTGTATTTAATCTTCTGGACAAACTCTATCTTTCTTTATTATCTGCTTTGATTACGTCCTGCCCAGCTGCTCAAAGGATGGATCCCAAGCCAGCAGTTGCAACTGGCTTTGCAAACAATCCCTTTATTGTGGTCAATACTGGACAGACGCACTGTCACCATGCAGGTCTCTGATGCCTGTGTGTGCCATGACAAGATTTAGGAGAGATTAAATTTGGTCTTCACATGACAGATGCAAGTTTAAGGCAAAGATCATCACCTGAACTTGCTTGAAGGGAGCTGCTTTGAACTGAGCTGAACAACTGTGGTTCCATTTACTTTACAGAGCAATACACCACTCACAACGACATTGCAATTTTCAGCAGCCATTTTTCCAAATGTATACATATTTATTTATGTAAAAAAAACAAACAAAAAAAAAAAAGACAATTAGATTGGGTTGTCAATGCAGACAACAGAGTACTGAAGGCAATAAAAAACAATCAGCTGACCATACTAAAAATAATACAGTAAACAAGGAGTTTCTTTATTGACACATTTATAGGATGATGTATACATGCAAGTGTGGATAGATTAGATTTTTTTTAAAAATCCATGTGCTTATGAAGTAAAACTGCTGAACAGCTTTAAAATCATGACCATGTGTTTATGAGTATGGGTCAATAACTTTGACCAAATACCTCAATTTTTGACAATATTGCAGGGATGATTGTGACAAATTGTGACACATTTGTCACTTGAGTAACTTTTAATTTCTCAGCCGTTTCATTATCACACCTTTGTTTGTTTAGTTTCATTACCTGTTATGTTAATCATGAATTTCATTGAATAGTGCCAGCACAATACACATTACTATCTCGGGTCTGTTTGTGTTTAGCCTTATAGTTTCATTGTTCTTAATCTTAGGTTCAAACAATAGTGACAGATAAACATTGCTGGGATATCAAATAATTTTATTGCCTTTTTCATTGCATTTGTCTTAATGTCTTACCAGTCACAGGAAATCATTGTGTGGTTGGGGGCCACCCCGCAAATCCTGGCCTGTCAAGTGTTGCCAGCAATGCTATGAGAGGAGCTACCATGTCGGTAGGGGAAGCTGCTGATGTTATTAATATGCATTTCATTTATGTTTCATGTTTCATGCATTTCATTTATGTTTCATGAATGGTGGAGGAAAGCATATATGATGATGCGCTCATGATGTAATTTTCATCACCACCACTTGGGTGGTGATGAAAAGTTGCACGGACCTGTCAGTGTGTAGCTCAAAATTTGTGACTGCTTAGCCCAGAGCCGGCTGGGACAGAGTCAACGAACACAGGGCCCAAGTAAGACAGGACACTGTCATGTCAGTGTCATCTTCACTCCGCTGCATAGAGAAAAGAGGATAGGACACCTGCTAGCCGTTAGTTTCATCAGTTCGGATTAACTTTTTTCCACATTGTCTAGTATGCAGCAATAGTCTGATTTTAAGTGCAATAGGCTGTCACAGCCCTCTTCCTTTTGCAATTCAGTGGAGAGACAGCTAATTAAATCCAGTATAAAAGGTATGAGTAGCAGTTGCCAACTCAATTAGTGGTTAACAAGAATGCCACTTGCTAATAAAAGTGTGTGTGTGTGTGTGTGTGTGTGTGTGTGTGTGTGTGTGTGTGTGTATGGGAAGGGGAGGCCATCTAGAAGTCTAGGTGCTATGTCTTCTTGGTCTTCTTTCTACCAGGGATGAAAACATCTGGTTCACTTGGATCTCTGATCCACTTGATATTTCTGGGCGAGGCACACTTGTGTTTCTGCTGGAGGCATTTTCCTCCTCGTCATCCTCTCTCCCTCTCCTGCTGGAAGACTTTGCCTGGACAGAGCTCCAGACTGTGGCTCCTTATGGCTTAAAAACTTGTAGATGGAGCTGCAATCTCCATTTTGCTCCCATCCGCTAATCAGATGTTTCTGGAGTGTACGGATGGTTTTGAACAGCACACTGGTAGCCATCCTTGGACAGGCTTTACCTCATGGCCAGAGTATGTCTAATCTGAATGTGGTCTGTGCCAGGTTGCTGAAGTTGTATCTTCAGGCACTCAGGAGGGTTTTTAACTCAGGGTTACTCAAAAGAAATAGTTGCATTTCTCAGACAATCTCAGGCAGTGCTGTCTCACAATCTAAAAATGGAACCTCCAATTGCAGCCAACTTTCACTTTTAAACCTCTGCAGAACACAGTTAATGTTCTCCAACATATTTTATTTCTCATCTGCATCAAAGAAAGACATGTGGTGTGATGCCTATGTTATCAGAGATCAGTTTATGTCATGTAACCTTTTTCTAACATGTATCTCAGGCTGTAGAGAATAGTGGACAGATCCAGCACTGTTGTACACTTTCCAAACCCAAGAAAGAGAGTTGGGGGTCTTATAATTCACTCTCTCTGGGCAAGTTAGTGTTTCTTAAACCTAGAGTAACATAGACTAAGTCTGTGGCAGATTTAGTTACCTGGAGTGAGTCCAAAGTTGTATCTGTGTTCATTTTCACACTTGGAACAGAATTGTGTGTTCAAAGGATGACAGTTGTCCAGAGGATGAGTCCTGGGTGTGCAAGGCTGAAATAAAACACCACAGGCAATGCAAAAGGGGCTGTCAGGGTTTCTAGGCATCAAGATCCGCAAGACCTGCAGGATCAAGAAACTCCAACTCTGGGGCCATCATCAACAGCTCAAGAGAAGAGAAGAGGAAAACTACAGGTAAGAAACTTCTTCAGACTTGCAGCAAAAGACAAAACAGAGCAAAGCAATTTCTGTGTGATTTTTAGTTGAATGACCACATGCCTATCTGGGTTCTCAGTGCTTTGGGTAGTGTAAAAATCTCCTTGAGGATTGTCAGTTGAATCTGTTTGCTTTCACGTACACATCTGCCTTTTTTCAGTGTTATTGGAAAAATGATCAACTTTGTTCAAGTGTCCAAAGTAGAATATTTGGTAATGCAGTCTGGAATGTATTCATGATGTTTCAGTGTTATGTGCATCACACAATATGCCCAACATTTTACAATTTTTCTGAAACAGCATACCCACCTTTGGATGAAGCTTGAGTGTTTTCTTGTTTTTGTTTTTTTTTTCCTCTTGCTTGCACCAGATTCTTGCACCGGATGCACTGGTGCCTGACTCTGAGCAGTGATTAGTCAGATGTTGACTGTCAATCATTACAGCGATGCTTGCAGTAGATTACAGACCTCAATTGGCTTGACCTGACATGTGGGGGTCTCACGAGCGATAGCTTGGGACCTCGCAAAGAATAAACACATAAAAATTTGTTTGTTTACCAGTTCTTTTCAGAAAATGAGCCAAGGTCAATGAGCCTGAGGTTAAAAAAGTAATTCACTGTATAATTTTTCTTTTAGTAAATGTTTGAAATAGGTCCCACAGACCTGAAAACCACACAATTTAATCAACTGTTTACCTCATGTTTTGCTCTGTCTCATATGGGCCAAATAAAGTCAAATTAAAGCTGCTAACAAAAGAAGTTCAACATAATTTACAGAGCAACGTAGAACACAGAGGGAGAGACGGGGAGAGGTTGAGAGTTTTTCTTCTCCCCTTCATGATGCCATATCACAAATGGCCACTAGAGGAGGTTGCAGATAAGCACATGATTTGTGAACAGAGACGGCAGCTGGTCATGCAGTCATAGTGTACGCAAGCACCGGGCATATAGAACCACAGACGTGTTGGGTTTATCACAGGGGTATCGAACTATTTGTCATGGAGGGCAAAGAAGCTGCAAGTTTTCATTCCAATCAAAAACTCCACCATGTGATTTCACTGATTACCTCACCTTCAAGCAGAGAGAGGGGACGATCAGTGAAATCACCCGGTGTTTTTGGTTGGAATGAAAACCTGCAGCCTCTTGGCCCTCCATGGCACATGGTTGGACATCCCTGGTTTAACACAACAAAACTCAAAATGTTGAATCACTGTCAGAAAACAAAAACACAACATAAATATTATAAACTAACAACAAAAAAACCTGTCAGTGCTAATAACACCCCTCCCTAGGAAAAGTCAGACTTTGTTGAATCCACCACCACTGTAATACAACACCCCTCCAGTCGGTAGCACTAACTTGAGACTCAGAGCCGCTTCTGCCAATCTGCACTTCATTAGGCTGATTGCTTGTCCGTGTTAGCAGCGGAGGGCCAGCCTGCTCGCCTGCGTGCCTGCCTGGCCTCTCCGCCTTGTTCTGATTAAAGGGGAACCTCATAAATACACTGCTGCCTATAAATGATTTCCTCATTACATCAAAGTCACACGGAAGTTGTAAGCTGCTCGTATAATTGCAACAAAGCCCAGGCACCTTTAGCAGCCCCACACCCCGCCTCGCCCAACAATGCCTTGCCTGATAACACCTCTCAGGGCCATAAAAACTGCGGTGTGACACACACTCAGGCTTGTGGTTACAGGGATAGACACCCACACCTGGATGGCATTCTGGCTGATGTAAAAGGAAGTCACCGGTAGTCGTTAATATCAAGGTAAATGAGGCAGCAAGAAATTATAGAGGTGAAGATAGGAGCGCTCACATCTAACAGATATGAGCGAGATTTCCCCTCTCAGGGTAAAAGCTGTGAGCAAGTAAAGTACTCCAACTTTGTGGTAACATTAGATAGTAATTATATGAAAATTGTGCAAATCATCACCTCCCCCACAAAGAGAACGTAGGCAGACTGGAGGGGGTGTTGCCTGGATCTTGTCAGTGGAACGGATATGATTTGAAATGAATCTCGTCAAGCGCTGCAACTATTTGCTGTTGAAATTAAAAACAACAAAGACTGGCTTTTGGATAATGAGGTACAAAAATGACAATGGTTCCACTTAGCTTTGTTTATCCCCAATTATAAACCCACTCACTTTCTTAAATTATGGAGATATAATCCTGGTGCTGTAGTTCTCACGGTACTGTCTTAGACGCAAGTGAAACATAAATGACTCAATATTGGTTGTCTTTTCTGTAAATAGAGAAGTAATGATTACCAGAGGGAAAACACACTACATTTCTGTATAAACAAAGCATCATTTCCTCGCTGAAAGTATCTCAGTAAAAAACTTCAACCAATGTGGTTTACGACAGCTCAGTAATAACAGGAACTATCTGTGAAGTTGGATAATTTATAGGCATCATTTATGGTTTGTCAAACACAGCCTTGAACTGACCACTGTCTTATGGGAAACACAGGCAAGGATGCACGCAAGCATGCACAGAAATTGGGCGCGGGGACACACAACTACACACACACACACACACACACACACACACACACACCCTCACAAACAGACACACACACTTTACAGCTGGTTCTGCAGAGACTTCAACAAGACAAAAAAGTCATAAATTTCAGCAGTTAAGAAGTTAAAATATTACTCAGGAACAAACAAATATATTGCTTGCTTGTAATACGTCACTGATATGCCAATAACGTTTTTAAAGAGTTTTATTTTTGGTTCATTGGAATGACATACATCAGTGGGAAAAAAAATTATATCTATTCATATATATATTTATATATATAGACAGATATCTTCATTTATAACTGCATAGTATAATGTACGCCCTTCCAAAGGGACTTTCCAGAAGAAAGATAGTATAAATACAATTTTTGGTCAAAACATTTGTGCCATATTCTAACAATATCTCATAAATACAAAACATGAAACATTCATACTTTTCCAGCATTAAGTTTCAGAGAGAATGTAATAAATAAGCCCACCCTAACAGATGGCTACATAAATGCCTGATAAGGACAGATGGGAGTGATCAAAACATTTTACTTTTATTGCTGTGAATCAGAGGTAAAGCATGAACAAAATGTATACTGCAAAAGCATAAGTGTAAAAAAAAAAGGTGTTTTGTTCATGGAAATACACTTCTGTGGACAGAAATTTAATGACGTGACTTATGATTAATTAAATGATATGTCCTTTTTGGCCTGAGTTGATTCATGCAAGCATACAAAGTGTCTTAGTTAAGGCCCATTTCAGGGTGAGGCACTGATGAAGAGTAAGGCTAAGGTGAAAGGCTGTAGTCTGTAGAATTGTGTCTAGTGCAAGTCCTTGCCCAGTCCAATTATTGCAGAAGTAAACAACTGAAGATTATAAAGAGTTAAACAGCAGAAAACGCCCCTCCTTAAAGACACAAAGTCATGTAAACAGGCAGTCCAGGGGGTGGGCGAGAGAGGACATCTAAAACTTTGATATCCTTATTGTAAGGAAAAAATATTTTTGCCTATAATCTTCAGATACATCAACTATGTGAGGAGTGCCTGCACTGATTTCCTGGGCACTTAAAAATCCCCCAAATTGGAAACGTTTATTTCAAAATAATAATCTAGGCCACACATCCTCCATGTCCATTTTTGGGAATAATCAAAAAAAAAAAAATCAACCACCCAGGGTCAGTGATATTTCCATTAGGATAAGTGGTACATGCTGTAGCCCAGGGGAGCAGCATAGAGTCCTAAAGGCGAGAGGGGCAGCATGGGTCTGTGGTGATGGTGATAAGCAGAGTACGACTGTCCGTACAGTGACATGGCACCCAGGGACAGCGGTAACGTAAAGCCAGGGTGCAAGGCCCCCGCAGCGGCAGCCGCCACCGCCGCTGTCTTGGCATCTGCAGCCATTTTGAGTTTCTCCAGCTCGGCCTCCTGGAGCCTCTTGGCTTTTGCCCGGCGGTTCTGGAACCAGATCTTCACCTGGGTCTCCGTCAGGGTGAGGGAGGAGGAGAACTCGGCCCTTTCGGCGATGGACAGGTACTGTTTCTGTCTGAACTTTCTCTCCAGTGCCAGCAGCTGGGACGTGGTGAAGGGGGTGCGGGGCTTTCGGTTGGTCTTGTGTTTTCTCAGTGGGCAGGTGGAGCTCACTGGACCTGGGACAGCCAAGAGAGGAAAAGAAATAAACAATACAGGGTTACAGGATGCACTTCACTGACAAAAGAAAACAGGAAAAAGTTTCTGGTTTTATTCTTAATGTCATGTTAATAATTGTGAAGAATTCCATGGATACAGCATGTAATCACATTCTAAATAATTGTGTCTTTTACCAGGGCAATGTATGTGGCCCACAAATTAGTATTTAAATATAACACAGCAAACAGCCTATTGATCATTGTTCAATGTGTTGTCATAAGGCAAGGCATATTTTGTTAAACTTCTTGAATTTGACTAATAGGGCCTATTTTAATGTGCGCTACGTTAGGAGCAGGCTGTTAGTAGGCTGTGCACAAGGGGCAGTAGGTAAGCAATTACCCACGTGATATTTAAAACTCAAAATAATTTAAATAACCATTTAAATAGCCATAGGGCTCTTATCATACATAATACGGGACTAATGACTGTCTGAACGAGAAATCACAGTTAATTCTCTATATATCGACGCCTAATCATATTCAGAAAATTATGCAGAATGTAGCCTATACGCAACAAGATTGCTATTAAACAGAATTAGTTTCAAAGTTTAAGTTGGAGGATATAGCCTATCGTAAAGTTTGGCATGTGGACAGCCATATTCCGATCCAAACTAGCTGTGCTAACATTCACATTGATATTTACATCTAGAGAGGCCTAAGCGTCACTGTCTTACACAGGAAGAAAAGTGAAAATAGAGAATCCAAAACGTTTTCAAAACCAGTAACAGAGTTTCACCCTGTAGGAGACACTTACGAGGCTGTATGGAGAGCCCTCTGCTTGGGACCCAGGGCGCGCAGTCCTCTAGCTCTGATGCGTCGGACTTAACCGGCGATGGTGACGAGGGCACACCCGTCAAATGCTGCCGACTTCCCCCGGGAGGACTGCACGTCTCCCGGCACAGATATGGAGAGCCCAGGCCAGCTGGATGCATCACCACAGATCCACTTTCCGATTTAGCGCGGGTCAAGTCCCCGCTGTGGCTGTCCGTCTTCCCCCTGGACATGAGCGCCTCCACGCTGAACGGGTGGCGCGTCACCGGAGACCTCTTCTCCTCCGCCGCGTCCGCACGGTTACAGTCCTCCTCGGATGAGCTGCTCCCCAAGTCCTTACAAGTCCCATGAGAAGCCATTTCTCTCCAGGACCTGGTCCCAAAAAGGTCAGTTGAGCGGACGGGACAGTCGTGGACCTGCCAGTTGACGCTCCAGCAAGCTCAATGTTATGGAGCTGTCAAGTGCGTGTGTGTGTGTGTGTATGTGTGTGTGTGTGTGTTTGTTGAGGCATCACGCTGACACGACTCGACTTTGGCCAATCACTGCCGCCCAGAATTTCGAGGAAACCAGATGCTGCCTTCGGGTGCTTCGGGAAATATCTTAATTGCGAGCGGAGCGCATACTAAGTTCCCAACAAAATCGTAAATAGGAGCGAATTAGAGGCGATTTATGGCTGTCCAAATGTGACGTTCAGGTATGGAAGAGCATGTCAATAATTGGTGGTAAAAATGATGTACATAATTGGTTCCGGGTTGCAAATAAATTGAAACATCAATAACATTCCTGATAAGCATTTTCCCTTTTCATTTTGCATTTTGCCATTGAAACACAAAAGCATGTTTTATGACACTTATATATTTCTCTCTAAAATGAAAATGAAATGAAAATATTTATTCACAGGGTACATTTATTTTATATATAATTTGGGCCAAAAGCACTTCATGACAAGTCGTTTTTTCAACTTTCAATTGCTGGAGCAGTTACAGAGCTTATGAGGAGCATTTGAATGCATCAAAATTCAGCTAAGGCTGCCCGGCCCCTCTTGTATTCCTGCGTGTTCTTTCTTCTTCTTCTTCTTCTTCTTCTTCTTCATCTTTCTTCCGAGGAAGTCCTTCTTCCCATGCACGAAAAATCACCAAATTTTGCACAAAGGTCCAGTCCCATGCCAGATTACCTCAGATGCAAACACAAGCCAATAGTCCTGATGGTGGCGCTATAGCAAGCCTTTAAAGTTCAAAACTTTGAAAATTCATAAGAAATCCACCATATGTGCTACACCTTTGCAACTTTCATCAAAATGTAGCCCCAATACTGAAGAAACTTTTGTACACTTAAACCTATTGCAAATTATGAAATCCATCACTCTATTTTTTTCAAAAACTGTAAAACCTGTTAAACCTATCTCCTCCCACAATTTTTGCTCAAATGTCACCAAACTTGCTACAGAGCACCTTCAGACTGTCCTACACAAACGATCCACACAGATTTTTGATTTATCAAAAATTGAGCCTACAGTGCATCAAAATGTTTGACTGTA
>OMLB01035084.1:63079-80863 GCA_900302555.1 Myripristis jacobus | reverse complement strand
AGGGAATTACCTGAAATATGTCTTGACATTCTCTTGTTCAGTGTTTCGCCTTTGGGCCTGCTGCTGCGGTGGATTCATCGTCAAATGTACAGTCCTAATGACAGTTTACAGGCAGGATTGCCATTCTCTTGTCAGACCAGTTCCTGACCCTAAAAGCAAGCTTGTTCGGCAGGCTGGATGCTTCAGTGGCTGCTCACTGTTCCCTAGCCCATGATGTCATCCGCCCTGCTTTGTCCATTGGCTGGGAGGCTGAATATTAATGAAGGCAGCAGGTCTGGGGGAGGAGGCAGCAGAGAGGCAGACGGTGTTGGTTTTCTGTTTGACGGACCAAACCTGCTGGGTGAGAAACCAAGGAGGGAAGGATCGGCTAGAGAGCTTTACATGTGCAAAATCTGGAGGGCGGTTGTCCTCTTACTGCTGTTTAACACTTCCACACAAGCACGAGCTTTTCTAAAAGGCAGACAAAATGTGATCTACATATTCACACTTGCTTTTGTCAGTATTCGAGCTGGCTGTGGCGGCCACGATGGCTTTACAGGCTTGCATTTCATGTTCCTCTTCAGATAACACATCACGCATTGTCATGAGTGACAGGCTGAAGGTGTAAAGTTTCCTCTTGGCAGGTGGTGTCCGTTAGACCTACCCAAGATTCACACTTTCTTTCTTTATTAAAGGAAAAGGAGAAGAAGAGAGAGAGATGTGAGCAGTCAGTGATGCAAAAACAGGCCTCAAACTTCCGATGAAAAACGATTTTGTTTTTCTAAGAACCAGCAAAGTCTGTGATCAGTGAATTAAATTTAAAAAAACACAACAAATCAATTAATTTTAGTGTCATTGCTGCATTAAGGCAGCACGGGTTCTCTCTTTTGAATTGTTTCCCAGTGTAAATATGCACCAGTCAGGACATGGTCTGTCACAATCATGTTAAAATGTAAGTAAGCACTACTAATACTCAGGCTACCTATTTAATGTTTACATTTGACTAAGTAATTGTAATTCTATATGTATGCAAAAGAAGTACAAAGAACAAGTTTTGAGAACCAGGATAAATTGTTTTAGCTGTGTTCACATAAATAGTGAACAGGGTTTCAAGTTGTTTAGTTAAACTTCTGCTAATTATTAAAATCAAGCAGACTGGAATCTGATAGCCATTTGGAAATAACAGCTGAATAAAGATAAGCTGCTGTCCCAGTGATCATAAAGACTTATAGCACCTCTAAGCGTTCTGACATGACCTGTGACTTCTTATTTAAAATAAATTGTTTATCAGTTTGTTCTTACCAATCACGCAAAAGCCTGACTGAAATGCAGCCAGTGTTTTTCTTATTTAATGTGTACAAAAACAGCAACGACAATCTTCCCATTCACGAGCAGGCGGACACAGCAAACCAAATGCTCACTGCATTTGCCCTAATTTGCCTATGATGTCATCTTTTTGCTCTATCTCACCTGTGATTGGCTGACTGGCTCAGCATCTGCTCAGTCTCATGGCTAGTGCTTCTAGCCCAAGGTGGAGGCCTATCCAAGGCACTCTGAATCATGACTGGTTGTCCTGACAACCCCTGTAATGTCGATTCTGTGTTGGAGAGTAATATGGCTGTTCTGTGACAGCGCTCACTCAAATGGAGAACCAGATTTCCATAAGAAAACCAACTCTGAATTATTTCTTATGTAATCCTGGACTTACATTAGATGAGGGCCTTACTCATTTACGAAACAGTAATTACATTTTACTACTAATACAAAATGAAGCTTTAAAATAATTTGCATTGTAAAATGGAATAGATTGTAGTAAATATAGTTGACTGCACCTGCGTGAAATACTTCTTCTTTGGAAGTCTGAGGTTATTGCACGAAAGGAAACTAAAGCAGGAAAAACAGTGCATCAATCTGGAGTGAAGGGGGACAAGTGCTGAAATAAAAAAATGTGATTAAGCCCCACCAGCACAGACAAGATAATGCAATGTGAGCTTGAATTCTCCTCAGCAGTGCGGTGCAAACACTTATTTTAAAGCAGTGAGGCAGAGATGAGGAGGGTTTGTTCTGACTCTTGACAGCAAGCATTAAAGATCACCAATAAAGACAGCACACACACACACACACACACACACACACACATACACACACACTGAGGGAGTGTTACGTACACTGTTGGCAGAAAAGTGTCAAGGCGTCCCTGGTTTTGAGACAGCACAACTCGTGCACAAAAGCCTTTCAAACACCGCAGCTATTATTTGAATGACACTGAGAAATCCTGAATCAGCCATGGGGAAGCATATCGAAACCCTGCATTATCAATAAAACTGATGGCATGCAATTGAGAATTTGTTCAGTTTCAAGTGTCAACATCACCATGACCTAAATATTTGTGATTCTGGACACAGAATGACACTGATCCCGAGAGCTAAAAAACTCTGGCAGGATTTTGCATGGAAGAAGGTGCACATAGCTGCTTTTGAGTGAAAACCCTCCAAACTGTCAATTTCACAGGAATTAAGAAAAACACATTTTTGAAGCGTTTTCAAAGCATTTTCGAAATTATGCAGTGGATTTAGGACAGGTGTCATTAGCCCCAGGGTAATGACATTTTCTCAGACCACAGAGGACCAGCTAATGCTTCGGTTCCAGGAGAAACATGAAAACTGGGATAAGAGGGATTGCACCCGAAAACAGCAATCCCTTGAAAGAAACACGCTCAATGAGACAAGCGTATTGCTCTCAGTTTAATAAATAAATATACTAGCATTATACTTGTGAGAGTGTCATTTTCTGTTGAATGTTATGTCTACAGTAACTGGTTGCTTGTAGTGCTAAAACGTACTGGTTCATCCTCATAGATACCTGTAGTAAGACCATGGTGGTCATAATATCATAAAATCAGTGACCAGATCTCATAATAAAACTGGCCTGGAGGTTGAAACTGATTTCTCAACATAAATCTTAAAATGGCGGATCATGTGAACTCCTGGTCTGTGAAGGATGACAGGATTGGAAAGAAAAGAAAAGCATCGTTTTTTGGAGTCAGGCTGAAATTAGTGAGTTATTAAAGAAATCATATACATAATATTCTAATATGAGATACCACCTGGGGGATTTGTTAACATTTGGCACCAGAAACTCTGTATGTGATGACCAGCAGAGTTTAAAACTTCAGCGTACTCATGTCTAGGCTATCGTTTCGCATAGCAACATGTCTTGATCACTGTGAAAGACATCCTAGTTATGTTTTTCAAAATGTATTACAATCTCCTCAGTGTTATCTTAATTTTGGCAAGTATAGTTTGGCAAGTTATCATGGCAAGCCATCGGCACAGACTCAGCTGCTGTTGCTGCCATCGACCTCGTCTTTGCCCTCTAATCAAGCATGCAGCCATTTAATTACAAGCCTGTTTGGCTTCATATAGCTGCATACACAATTTGCTTTAATTTGCCTAATATATCAAAGTGGCACTTTGAGTGTTTTTCATCCAAGAGTCTATAAGCCTCTATGCTCTACAGATTTTATCCTGAGGTGGGACATTTTTGGTGCTTCATAGATTTACTAAGCTCTGTTGCAAGTTCATTGGATGATTACTTGACCAAGATAGTTTAAATCATAGTGCCCATTAATATTGGGCACTATGATTGGTGTTGAAAAGGTATAACAGGCTCCAGGAAGTTGCTTTAAATATATAAATATGAACATTCTGGCACACCTAAATTATGGCAAACCTACCAGTATTCACTTTCACACCGTTTTCCCTTTAACTATTTGTCAAAGATGTTTCATAGGGATCTGGGTCTATGATGACTCCAATGTTAAAATAAATGTCAAATTATCTAGTAGTTAACCCTTTAAAACCTGAGCAGATTCATTTGATTTATTAATTAGCAAAAAAGTCCTGAAGATTTAAAACAACTAAAAAAAATAGGGAAGAAAAAGAAATTGACCTGCAAATTGATTGTTGAATAATTTTTTCTTTTTCGTTTTCTTTCTTCCTGTCTAATGGCTGATGGCCTGCCTTGGTTGTGGAACGACTCCCTCATAATCCTCCTTGTATCGCGGGACCTTATTGTGCTAAAAATGACAGATGGATCACAAGATATATCTGATTTTCAGATGTCCAGATGGCACCCAAACACTGTTGCACTTTTTTTTTAGAGGATTCACAATGGGCTTAAAGAGCACACTGTTACATACTTAAGTCAAGATATGCTGTTGTTTCGTGCAGTTTCAGGTGCAGGCCTCCAGCCCGCCGGGTGATTCTCCTCCTACTTCCTCACTGACCTCATTAAGCAATGTTTGACAAAAAGGGTTGAGTGTTTTGATCCTGATTTGGGGGTAAGGTTGAGCTGCTGTTGTGTTCACATGTTTTTATCAGGGAGATTACAATTGTGCCTTACTTAATTTGGTTTTAGAGTGTTAAGTGTCCTTGCCTTCATAATAAATCTGGTTTCTGTTACTTAATGTTCAGCTGACCTCAGTTTTCCCTAAACCACTATTATAACCATTCTTCTAGCAAATTATATGGCTCACCTCAATTCGTCTCATCTTGCTTTTGGTAGCAGGTACTTCTCTGGATTTTGTTTTCCACTGCAGATACCACCTTAGTGTTGCTCATCGTCATGGCGACACCACGTGAAACTGCCGTGACGTCATCCTCAACGCAACACACACAGGAACCGTGTCGGATATCGAAGGGATGGTGCTCCTGATTCTCAGCATGTGGCTGTTTGTCACAACAAAGAGACAAATTTTGCTTCAGAAGAGGCTGAAGGCAGCAGATAATGTCCACAACTTTTGCTTGATGGAAAACCAAAAAAGGCAAGTAGAGTAGAGTCGAGTTGAGTTGTACCATGTGGTGGAAAAGCGGCTTGTGTTGCCTCCCTTTTCCCATGGACCGCTCTAAGGTCACAGCAGAAACACTGAACACCACCATCCCACAGTGCTGATACATTGCATGATGAATGCAAGGTCTGCTCGATACCCCTGTCCTCCTACATGCTTACAACTGCAGGAACCAGGACTATAACCCATCTACTGCTTTCCACAGTTCATTTCAGCCCCTTTCAGCCTTTCATCAGTGATCTGCATACTTTATAGTCAGGCAGCCGGTGTTTTTTTTTGACACACTTTCACTGACATGCCTGGCTTCTAACATTTAAAGACAAGTATATTGTTTATCTTCTCCATTAACCCTCTGAATGGTATCCATGCAGAGCCCTTACAATGTCTCGGTTTGCTTAAAGTTGCAAGGCCTTCTCTTCCCCTTCAACTTTGCAAAGGTTTGCTGCACCCTCGGAGAAACCATTTGGGTGGACTCTGAAAGATCATTGATTCAAATCCTGCCACAGCCAATGTGTGTCCTCTAATATCCATATGTGCTGTCGGGGAGTCCTTGAGCAATGGACTGAACCCCAATCTGCTCCCTCATTGTATCTCATGTGAGCATAACTCTCTGAATTCCAGTTTTGTGAAATGTAAAGACAATTTAACAAAGAAAATAAAGCCTTCAGTCAGTTTCCCCTGCATAAGTCTACTCTCATGTCTCAAAAAAAGAAAAAAAAAAAGAAAAAGAAAGATGTCACCACCAGAAAGCCACATTAGACAAGGGTAGTAAACTAAACTGTCCTTCAATGTCACTGACTGGTCACACTGAATCTACCCTATCTTCCCCTTCCACTTTACAGAATGAAATTTCTATGAGGCCCTGTGGCGACGTGCTGCTGTATATCATCTATAAACTTGAGCGGAGCACGACCCACCGCGGGCTGCAGCCGAGGCGGACCATTTTCTGAAGCTTAGTGGTGAAAGGCCGGATCAGGAGCTGACAGGACAGCCTGCAACTGCTGTTAGGAGGGGCGTGATTTACAAGGGTCCACAGGCTGCCTGTTGGTGATCAGGTTTATACAATGAATCCTATAAATATCCCCTGAAGCACAGAACATCTCTGTGGTGACATTTAGTGATGAGTCCCGTCTGGAATTTACCAATGTTATGATACAGCGAGGCAGAGCCGGGGAAATGACCCTACAAATGGAATCTCTTACACACAATCCGCTTAATAATATAATCAGTAACATAAGCCACTAGATTACTCAAAATCAGCAGTGTAATCTAATTACATTCAGTCAAATTAACATTGCTCTCCAAGTAAATTCTATGTAATATATTGGCAATTTATCTCAAATTTAGCCCTCGACTTCAACACTGTTACCAGCTATACTCACCATTATGCATTTCAAACAGTTTTAAACTGTTAAAAATTGTTCTCATAGTTTATTTTTTTCTTTTTAAATATTGTTACTTGGTAGATATAGACGAAGAATACTCCATTCAGGGCAGCAAATATAATATAATATATAATATTTAGCATCACATACACAAAAAAGAAAAATCATCTCCTCTCCTGCCAGAATTGGAATAATCCTAAACTGAAACTAGGAGGGGAAGGTGTTCTTCTGAAGAAACGGGCATGCTGAGGGAGTCAGCTGAAATATCTTTACAATTTGCAAAGGGAAGACTTCAGGAGATTTCTCCATCTTAGAGGCTGTTTGTCTAAGGTAAGTCCAGCAGGCGATAGGCTTCCAACCCAGTCTCCTATAGGCTCTAAATTTGAATGTTTTCGTGGTCTTCGTCGCTTGACAAGCCTAATCTACAGATATTTCACTGATGGAGTGGCGGTACCACCACAGGACTTAAAAGTGTGTGGGAGAGGGACTTCGGGGTAACATTCGAATAAGATGAGTGGAATAAATTAGTGGGGGATATGCTGCTTCTTATGAGATGCCAGGTCTAAACTGATGCACTTTAAAATATTCAGCAGAGTCTGAGGATGAACAGGGCAGGACTGAGTCATTTAAACCTTTGCTGGTGAAGGATGGTAAATCAAGGTGATATTTTCCATACGGGTTAGGGTTATGCCTTACAAAGATCTGTGACAGCCTGGGAACTAATGTTGACTTTAGCCCTGCTTTATGTCTTATGAACTATTTAAAAGGAAACGGGGGAATAGGAAGTTAAGAAGGCCCAGTGGCTGAATGCTGCTCTCACCACAGCTAAAGGAGTCATACTGAAGCACTGGATGAGTGAGAAGAACCCTGTCTGTTCACAATGGCTTACGGTCCTTTTGAAAGTTTGATATACAAAATAAATGGGAAAATATTTACAAAATATTTACACAAATCTGGGACCCATTCTTCTTACAGATCAGAGAAACCTAAATTACAATAAAGTCTGAACCGACTCTATTATAAGCCAAGACTGCAGTGCATTATGTTCAACTAGCGCATTGGGGATTACGTTAATAGGTGGGAAAAAATAGTTTCCTCTTAGACATTTCATTCATTTATCGACTTAATTTTGCATGTTTTGGAAGTTTTTTGTGGGCTTGTTTGTCATACTTTGATGTATTTTCTATTTAATTTCATTCTATACCTAATAGAAGTTGCAGCTGAATGTATATCAAGCAGTTTGTTCAATTGTGATCTACCATTTATTTCTATCTATCTATTAATGTGTCTGTGAGTGTATTAGCCTGTCTAATATTCTGGTCTAAAATATTAGAACATCTCATTGAACCTGATGGATATGTCAGATAAGGACGTCATGATCACTTAAACTTGAGGTCTAACTGCACTGCTCGTTTGTGTGGTCTGTGGAGGAAACAATAGAAAAATCATAATGGAAAGAAATATATATTACTGCTGTATGTGCAGGAGGTAACAGTTTCAATTTATTTTCAGATTAATGTCCCTGTGTAACTGTGCATAGTGGCATTATGCTGGGTCGGGGTGTGCCACTTTGTCAGCAGCTGTCAACACTCCCCTCAGCCTCCTCTGCAGCTACAAGGCTCCCGTGAACGAGCTCGAGCCAGTTCAACAGAAACTAGCATTACAAGCCCGAAGCCAAAGGTAAACCACAACAGCCAAAGTGTCCTCGCTTTGAAAGGCTGCACGAAAGCAAGCAACAAAATGAAAAATGAACAGTGACTGCAGGTTGGATGCTGAGAGGTGGGAGGGTTACAGCTGGTAGAAGAACAGTGTATCGCAGAGATATTTGGTGTCACAAGAAAAAAAACAGATCAAAAAGTGAAGATAATGTAAAAAAACAAACAAACAAAAGCAGCTGTAGTTACTTGTCTTCCTCTAAATGCTGGTATCAGTGGTGTTTCATGGTGGTGTTTTTTCTTCGAAAGCTTTTTGCTTTCTGATAAAGGACCCTGGTGCACTGGGTCCTATATCAGTCGTCCAAGGAAAAGCCTGCATTATATGTGGAAATATATAGAAAATATATAGGAAATATATAACTGCAGGCAGCTCAAGGGGTTTCCTAGATTTATGGCAGTGGAGCCCGGCAATCCACTCCAACATATTTGATCTGCAGGCAAATTTGTTCGCCTAACCAACTTTGCGAGGCCTGTCATAAATTTTCTAACATCGATAGAAACATTATCTTTACTCATTTTTAATTTGCATATGAATATGGAATACTATAAGAGCTCATGCACAGAGGCATTTCCTGCTTTACAGTTTAGCAAAATGCAACGGAGAACTGCAAGATGATAGGTGCTATGGGTCAGAATCAAATAATCCCAGTAGCGGTCAAAGAGTAATGTAAAAACCATATCAAATTATGGTTTAGGTTATCGTATTATGGTAGAGCTCACTGTGCCTTGGGAGTAGAAATACAAGGAAGCATCAGAGAGCAGTGCAGGCCTGGCAGATGAGATGCAGGGGAGGAGATGAGGTGTGGAGGTGAAATCTGTGGCAACACAAGTTTTCTCACAATATAATATTATATCGATTCTTTGGACAACGATACAATATTTGCCGATATCAGAAAGTCACAATATGGTTTGATTCAATTCAATTCAGGAGCCTACGATCGATATGGGACGATATCAGAAAACATCACAATCAGTTACATTACAATGCCGTCTTTCTGTTTTAGGTGCTTGGCCTGGTTTGCCTTGCTTCCTGAGTATTTTACCTCATACTGGCATTGTTTGCACATGGCATGTGATTCATCAGCTGACCCGTCGTTTCTCTCAAATACAAAATATTTCCACACTGGCGCTAACCTTATTTGAAAGTGTAGGAAGGCGATGTGTTTGGATGGAAATGGCGACACAGATGTGCCATGGGAACGTCAAAATAAGGTCTTGTCTCTTATGAGGTGACAATATGGATCGATATTTTCACTTAGTATAGATTATACTGGATCACTGATCATTAGATCGATATATTGATCCAGATAGATGGATGGTTACCCCCCTAACTGCTGGGCCTTCTCTGCTTTCTGCTGTAGTTTAGCCGGATGAACCTGCTGAAGAGGATCGACACCAAACTGGAAGTCAGCTGTCTAAATAAAATCACCTGTCCAATCACTGTCATCTTTTGGCACAGCCTTTGATCAGTTTTGAATTATCTGTGATTGGAGATGAAAAGACTAGTGACAAATTTGTGTACCGGCTGTTTTTGCTGTTTCTGTCACCGTCAGGACTCCACAGCACTCCTGTTTCCTTTGGTCAAGTTAACATATGTGGGGGAACTGCTTGTTAGGTTCATCCAAATAAAAAATTAATGTGATGGAGATTTCCTCCCAGGGAGACATTCCTGGTCTTACAAAATGAAGTGAGAGTAAGTGATCAATGTATCATTTTTACATTCACACAGTCTTTTAGTTTCAGGTTTAATAGGTGGAAGAGGTGTTGATGAAAAGTTAGCAGTATTGATTCTGGTATAAGGGCTTAGGGGCATCATTTCTGTTTTCTATAAACTGTAGGTCTGCAAAGCCCTTTGAGACTGTAACATTGACTGAAGGCTTTAAATAAACTGGAACTCAATTATAGCCATTTAAAAGCAATCTATGAAGTTATTTACAATTTTTTTGTACTTGTGGAGTTTATTAACAAAATTCGGAATTGAATGACTCTGGCTGCATGTGTAATGGGATCTCCAGGTGATGCAAAGAAAAATCTTGTAGTCCATTATTATTAGGAGGGTAGGAT
Organism: Myripristis jacobus; assembly: GCA_900302555.1. Lineage (NCBI taxonomy): Eukaryota > Metazoa > Chordata > Actinopteri > Holocentriformes > Holocentridae > Myripristis > Myripristis jacobus. The sequence continues at coordinate 70,871 of OMLB01035084.1, read as the reverse complement.
CGCTGGTCAGTGAAGAAGTCATTTAAGCAACTTCTGTGACATCTATGAACCTATATAGATCATTTGTAGTGAAGAAATCATGCTGTTTTATCAAAATACATATTGATGAACGTAACAGTGCTAATATTTACAGGATCAAGTGCATTTAAATCAACACCTTCACACTTCCACAAATACACAACGCTGAGCTGAGGCATCTCAAGTGGCTTCATGAACTTAAACTCAAAATTGTATGTTATCAGGTTGTATTGATATAATGATTTGCTAATACAATGTACAAACAATCCAATCACAAAAGCCCCTTGCTCATGTCGGTTGCCCTGAGGCTACTCTCATGTCTGAGCATTAACTCTGAGGTCTCTACATTCAGTGGATTATGGAGAGGGGAAGAGCCTGCACTGACACTGCAGTGCTTAAATGTGCTTCGTTTTACCACATCAGATTAACTTCTATAAACCCTCCACTGGTAACTTAGCCATGTAAAAGATAATGGGTCACGCTCAGCCATGCTTCAGTTACACACTGACAGGTAGGAAACCTAACCATGGTGTTGGCATGGCAGAGATTACCCCCAAACGAATTTAACTGAGGTTAGTTGGCCTCTATCCTGCTGACTACACAAAGAACTGATAAGACATCCACTGTGATACAATGAGTCATAACGCCAACCATAATGCACAGTGCATGGGATTAAAAGGTGTAATATTATCTCATGTCCACCTTAAGGCTTGGTTGTTATGCCGGGGATCTTGAATTCATGTTAAATGATTTTCAGCTCTGTACGTCCAGCGGTTCAGCTCATATAGGTAGCATTTTGTGTTAGCTTAGCATAAAGACTTGAGGTCTATGGGAGTCATTAGCCTAGCTCCATCAAAGTGAAAAAATAAACCTTACAGCAACTCTGAAGCAGTGTTATTTGTGCGTATTTGAAAGACATGTCTTGTAATTTTAAAATAAGTATTTTTTGGAGAAGGTAAATGGTGGAACTATAACCGCTGAACACGTATCCTTCCATCGAATAACCCTAATCCTAACTGTGCCGTTGAAGGTAAAGGTAGATCCAGTACAAATGAACTTCTCCTAAAATGACTATCATTTTTTAAATCCAAGATGTGTATTTCAACCACATGATACACTGAGTAATAAGACAGCTGCGGAGTTGCTGTAGGGTTTCTTGTTTCACTTTATCAGAGCTAGGCTAATGACTCCCATAGACTTCAAGTCTTTATGCTAAGCTAACACACAAAGGTACCCACTGAACTGAACCACTGGACGTACAGAGGTGAAAAACATCTTGTTGAGTTAGAAAAAGGGTAGTTTGCCCAAAATGCTGGAGTATTTCTTTAAGTAGACCTCCTCTGTCCCCTCTTGTATTAATGGATGCTAACCCATGGTTCGAGACAGGCCGGGGGCAATGGGGTCAGTGCACTGTATTGATATTTCGTGGTATCATAGTCTGCTGTAAGTGAGAGCTGTGGAGCCAGTGCAATGTGTTCAATGCAACTCTATGAAGTAGTTTACAGTGCTAGTTAATTTGCACTGCAGCTGTCCTTTAATGTTGCATGCTGTTCTAAAGTATGTATTTTAGATGTTTCTCTGCAAAACAAATCTATGATAGCCTGTAATGCCAAACACATTTAAAAGATTCTGGGCAATTAAAATATAATCGAATCAAATTTAATTCAATCACACCCTGGAATGAATGCATTTTTCATTACATGAACCTGATATGGTGGCTTTGTCTGTGCTATAGCAGGTCTCGTTTGTCCTCACAGCTCAAACCCAATAAAATGAGAAATAAAGAGTTGTTATGTCTGTCCAGGGAGATGTTGCTCGCCAAATTGGCCAAAAATCATGCCCTCAAGAAACCTCCACTCAAGACTGCTCGTTTGTCTTCTCCTTTGTTCCTCTAAACGCTCTTGAGGATGATACTTACTCACGCTGCACCCACGGGTTTAACATTTTGAATATCTCTTAGGAAGATGGATGTCTGCCATGGAGGTTCAGTTCCAGGATAATATGCATTTGCTGTGAAATTTTTGTTATCATGCTGGCCAATTTAAAATGATGTCCTCGACAAAAGGATGACAAAAACTGCTTACAGTCATGTTAAATAACTGTGATTTTGTTTTTACTGCCATATCCAAAAATGATGTGTAATCATGTGTTGTGGCTGAGCCTTTGTTTAGCATTTTTACCAATTCTATCTGCACTATGTCATCATTTAACAGTATAATCCCTGCATTTCAACACAATGTGAAGGGCTTTTGACATTTCTGTGGGCGTGAAATCGCTAATTCACAAACATGTTTTTGAGAAGGCTTTGATAGGATTGGTTGTATTTTTTTCATTTGGGTTTCGTGTTTACCATACATTTTGAAAAGAACATCCATGTGTGATGCATGAATAAGTGAACAAATGAACGAACCATGCAGAATTTGCAATAACGCAAATGAAAACACTGAAAGAACACCCTAAAAATCTGCAAACTGCCTCACTATTGTGACAGAAACTTCAACAAAATTAAACCATTTTGATCCCGATATTCACAAAAAACCAACAAGGCCTTGTTTGTCGTAACGTTTGTCATAACGGTTAAGGTTAGGGAAAGGTCATGGTTAAGGTTATGAAATTATCTTATGTTAATGTTAGCCGCCTAAAAATGAACACTGTGCTAGATTGGATTTGAATCCGGATCAGCTGAAGGTAAGGTGTGTTGATTGACCCTGTAAACCTCCTTACACAGACTCTGTTGCTCCCTTAATACTCCACCACTGTGCCGGAGCGCTAGAGCTCACTTAACTTTAATACATACAGGTTGTAATTAAGTTAGCTGCTGTGCGGACAACCTATGGGCTTGTTTTTTTGCCAGAGGACGGTCTCCAAAAAAATATTAAATTGTGGAGAGACTGTCTTGGGATGTATGATGTATGTAATTTTGAAAACATTTTAAATGCAGTGATGAAATGTATCATCCATCAATGTTTTGCACATTTTAGAGCTAATTATTGATTTTTTTTTTTTTAATTTTCCCATAATTTCACTAAGATCTGTCAAGTAGTAGCCTATTTGACATATATATCTTGATATCTTGATATATCTGATATCTCACAGGTGACACATGAACAAACAGATGTACACTGTCACTGATTCATAGCGATAATTACTAATCATGCACAATTCAAGTGGCGCCATAGAGGCTGTAGTATTCCTATGAACTGATTTGTATCCCTTTGATGAAATATCTCCTCGCTCATCGACCACATAGTTAATCATCACTGTATGGGGGTGTGAGGGCTATAGCTGTCTAACTCAGGGTAGTCCTGTAAACGCAGAGCAAAGATAAGTTGCTGTGCACAGTTTATTACAAACAAACAAAACATCCACAGTAATATCTGTCAATAAGTACAGCCTGATTAATTTCATTTACAAAGATCTTTGAGATGTTTTGAGCGTAATAATTATGCAGGCTAACAAAATGTTGCCACCGATAACTAATTAAAACATAACGGTGGCCTGCTTTATCGTCACTATAATATCTTATTACTTGCACATTGGCCATAATAAGTCACACAGCTCATCAGCTACATGGTTATACAAATAACAGTCCACATTAGTGTAACATGAAATAACAACACTGGCATATTGTGTTGTTTCTTAGCTGGAAACAGCATGGTTTGGTAATGTGGTAAATATTCAACAAGGACATCCAGTCCAATGCTGCCTAGAAGGAGCTGAGAGACACACCTTTGAATGTAAAACAGGGGTGGGGATGGGATTGAGTGGCCTCTTGGGATTAGTCCAATGGGTCTGTGAGCGTTTGTGTGTGTGTGTTTGTGTGTGTGTGTGTGTGTTTACACAGTTATACAATTGTTATTCAGTTGTTACACAGGTATCTTCACAAGGATAGGATTAAGCTGAAACTCCTCCAATTTGAGAACAGCTTGTGTGCAGCCTGTTAATAAGGAGTCATGGCAGCATTAGGAGTTCAGGCTCATTCACATCTAGATTTATAACTCCAAACTGAACTATGAACTATACATTATGATGATACATTGCTGCTTGAGTGCGCACGGTACTATCTTTATCTTATGTAAGTACCTCAGCAAGTGAATCTTCACCGCAGTGATCCACCAAATCCCCCACCCACCTCCTCTCTGTGGGGGGAGAGACCTAACCTACTTGACTGGTTGAAAATGAATTACAGTTGTGTCTGCATACAAAAACCACAGTGAGATCAAACATAAAGTGTACTCCTAGTTAATATTTTGTATGTTCCCGTAGATACTGTCATAGTGGAAAGGCAGGAGTTCTGTTTACTTGGAGCAATTTTGTAGTTGTAGATATTATTCTGTATGTATGAATGGTGCATTAGGGAATCAATGTAAACCAACAACATGCCATTAGGTAGTAATAGGTGTTTACAGTATAATGTCACACTGAAATATTGGAAATTATGAATTAACATTGGAAAATGAGGTCAGTCTGCTTTGTTTTGTATAAAATCTACACTGTGCGAGTGCGCAACAGTTGTACAAGACAAACTGGGCCTCTACCCACACGGTCATCCACAAACCACAGAGAATACAGATTCACTGTCACCTTACATGACTTAATTTATGTGTTGAATATACACTGGCTACACCCCTTCCCCCTGCTCACTTGCCTGCCTCAATCAAGCCTTGTGTCAATATTAATCAGTGCACAGTGGCCTAGCATAAGAGAGGGCCTATCAGCTCGCAGAGGGCCTGCGACAAAGATCCTATCCAGGACAGTGCCGGCCTGAACAAGCCCCTCCCACTGACAGCTGGCTTATTGTGCCGCCGTGCCACTGAAGCTGCCTTGTTTCCCTTTGCTTGGACAGTTCAATAACTAATCTCAATGCAGCCAGCAGCATTTTTTTTTAAAGTGAAGCTTTGAAAGCGAGGAGGGCAGACGCATGGCAACGCATAATCCGCTTGTCAGTGGTGCGTAGGGTAACTGCTAAGTTAGTTGACAGGAGCGTTTATAGTCAGGTCAAAAACTGCACACATCTAGATTATACAGCCTCAAGTAGACAAATACAGACTGATATCTTCACATTTGCTGTGCAAGACACCTAAACTACTGCTGTTTCTTTTTTTTTTTTTTTTTACCAAACCCAAAGCTGACTTTTATCATGCAAGCTAATGAGATGCCTTGATTTTGAACTTCTTGAGAGAGCATTTACAACCGAATTCAACTAACTCAGCCCACAATGCTTGCAGTGTAATTCACCCAGTAACATTCTTTATGTATTTCTACATTATAATTTGGTTGCTCACTTAACTATGTCAGAGGTCAATGTGGCACAGAGGCAGTCATTGTTGCAAATGACCTTTTGTCAGTTCAATTTTTCCTGTCCACTGTATGGCCTGTCTCTGTCCATGTGTACACACATCTATCCATGACATGTGATGTCTCAGACACTGCATAGACATTGACAAAGGTCAGCAGGAATGATGCATCTCACCATGGCCTTCTGAAATCCCAAACTATATTGATTAGCCCAATGGGAGGCCGTGCTAAATAAAGTGATTACTATCAGGATGCTGATGCAGTTAAAACCTCTATCTCCAAACTGTCAGCTTTTCAGGAACTACATATAAGAAAGACAGTTGTTTTTTTTGTTTGTTTTTTTAACCTTGCAAGTCTTTTATCAGGGTTTTATCAGCCCATGAGTTGTTGGGTTTTTCTCATCCTCCTTAAGTTAAAAGGGAAACATAAAAATCACCGAAACTGTAGTAGCAACATTTTCACCTGACAGCAGCGATGCATTTCTCACACTTCACAGCCAAGTGCATATAATTATCCTTGGATTTTAGTGAAACCTTTTACACTGACCTTTTAACAGCTGCCTTGACAGTATATGTACTTGTTTATGCCTATTCTGTCATCTTTTTTTCTGACATATCTATTTCAAACTTAGTGTTTAAATTTAGTGTTAAACGTTATAGGAGAGAACTAACAGAAACAGTAGTAATACACCAGTAATGCAGTAGTAACATTATTATTGTTTCCAATGTTCAAATGGTGATGGAGGGAGAGAATAGATCGCTCCTCATCTATTTATTCATTTGTCCATCTGTCCATCATCCATGTCCATCCATGCTTCTGGCAGGATTTTGAGGAAACCTGGGAGAATGATGCATCTCACCACTGCATGGTGATATCCCAGAAGCCCAAAAGAAACTGTCTTTTGGGGAAATGAAATGCCTGCTGTTGATTTTACTTCCTTTCAGGGTATTACCGGTTTAAAAAATATTATATTTTGAGCCAGTTATCCCTCTGTCCTCTGCTGCTTAGATTCACAAAATGACATCACACAGAAAATATGACAACAAGCAGTGAGCTGCCCTCATGTTGCTGCACACAGGGCACGCGAGCGGCCCCTCCTTCTGTCACATGAAGGCTAATGAACAGCAGGCTCGTGCTCTTGATGGAGGAGCCTGTTGGGCCACAAGAAGCATGTGTACTCACCACTTTCTGCTTGGACGCACACAGACAATAGGACGCGTCTGTAGTACTGGGGGCCCAAACCCTGAAGAAGGGCAGATGGTGCCCGGGATCTAGGATCGCACCCCCATTAACATGAGAAAAGAGAGGGACCGAGGCGGGGGGACAGGTACCCTTTCTCCTATTTTCCTCTTCTATAGAGATTAGAGAGGGGGGCGACTCATTTAGCCAACAGAGTCTGTGGCACTGAATTGGAACCCAATTAGAGACGTGCTGTCAACCTGTCAGCACAGAATATTAAGTATGAGGACCCCATTTGAGGAGAGCCATTATTTATTATATTTATATCATATTTTATGATTACATTTGTAATTTTTTACATATTTTTGGTGCTAAAATTTTGCTTAACAGCTTTCTTATGCTTGAGTGGGCTGCATATTTTTCCCGTATTGCTATCCTGAAGATCAGCATCCAAGTAAATGAGTTACACAGAAGGCGGCATCTTGCCGATGTAAAGCTTACAGTGCTAGCTGACATAAGGCTGGCTTTTTTTTTCCTTCCTATTTTTCCAACATAATCATTGTAAAATAAAAAGGATTGTTTCTGTGGCTAAAGCTCATGCTGTTTTATTCATTTTATCAGGTTTGCTGCAAGTTCAGTGGGCATTTTGAGTGTGTGTAAAGAAACTTAATTTAACATCCACCTTCATGTCACTGACTCATTACTACTGTTGTACACTCCACTTGACGTGTTAAAATACATGGCAGACGTTTTCTAAACTTTACAGCTTTTTTGCTGCGCAATGTGTGAAAGTCTTTAACTTTTCTGAGGCTGGTAAACACAGTATTCAAATTCCATGGCTTTACTCAGTTCTCAGTGACTGCACACAAATATCTTACAACAGTCATTGGATTGTCAAAGCAAATCTTAGCAGGTGTTTTGAGAGCTAGTAGATCTTTTCATTTCTTCTGTTTTGGGACATCTATCTAAAAGGGTTAGCTCTCTAAAATGACTTTAAATCATCTTTTATCCTTTGTAAAGCAAAACATGAATTGCAAAATTTCTGAATGTTAAATTACAGCAACACTTTGTTTAGATCATCAACACATTTCCCCACTTGTGTATTCTTAGTAACTGTAAGATGTAGAACAACTACAACCATCAGAACAGAGAGAGAGAGAGAGAGAGAGAGAGAGAGAGAGAGAGAGAGAGAGAGAGAGAGAGAGAGACAGAGAGACAGAGAGACAGAGAGAGAGAGAGATGACCAGTAGAAATAAACACCAACTGAAATCTGTTTGTACACCGATGTTTTAGCTCA